>PVKC010018456.1:0-19635 GCA_004027635.1 Crocidura indochinensis
TGAGTTTGACACATTGCATATGAACCCAATAGAGATTCTGTTGCTAGTAAATCTAACCTACAAGAAATGTTGTCAGGACCAGAGAGATAGCATGAAGGTAAGGCATTTGCCTTTCATGCAGAAGGACAGTGGTTCGAATCTCGGCATCCATATGGTCCCCAGAACCTGCCAGGAGCAATTTCTGAGCCCGTAGCCAGAAGTAACCCCTGAGCGCTGCCAGGTGAGACCCAAAACCAAAAGAAAAGAAATGCTGTCAGGGGGCCAGAGCGATAGCACAGCAGTAGGGAGTTTGTCTTGCACGCTGCTGATCTGAGACAGACTTGGATTTGATCCTCAGCACCCCATATGGTCCCCCAAGCCTGTCAGGAGTAATTTCTGAGTGCAGAACAAGGAGTAACACCTGTGCAGCACTGGGTGTGGCCCAAAAACGAAAAAATAAAAAATGGTGTCAGTATGAGAGTTGGAAATGATCATTCTGTACAAAAAATGGGTGCTGAAAGGAGATAAAATGGTATGCATGATAACATTTCAGCAACAATATTGCAAACCACAATGTCTAACAGGAAATAAAGGAAGAGGAGAAAGAAGAAAAATGTCTGCCACGGAGGCAGGCAGGGGAAGAGAGATGAGGGGAGGGCAGGAGGGAAACTGTGGGCATTGGTGGAAGGAAATATGCACTGGTAAATGTTGGTACACATTGTATGACTGGAACTCTATCATGAACGACTTTGTAACTGTGTATCTCGTGGTGATTCAATTAAATTATTTATTTTAAAAAAGAAATTATGCCAGTAGTCCTTCAAGAAAACATTAAAAGCACTAGACAGTAATGTAAAGTCCTAGGACTAAATTAAGAGTAACAATAATAGGTGGAAATGCATAAGATCGCTTCAATTCAAAATAGAATGTACTTGATAAAACCCAACACTATTTCGTGATAAGACACAACAAAATAGAACTAGAAGGGAGCTTGCTCATTTCTCCAGAGAACATACACAGATGACTAATAAGTAATGTCAAGTTGCTTGACATCATTATTTGTTAGAGAAATGTAAATCAAAACCACAATTCAATTGACTTTCACACTGCTAAGATGGAAGCCTATAATAAAGAAAAGTATTGACTGGAGAGATAGTACAAAGAGTAAGGGACCTTCACACAACTGAACCAGCATTTTTTTCTTTTTTCTTTTTTGTTTGTTTTTGGGTCACACCCAGCAGCACTCAGGGGTTCCTCCTGGCTGCTCTATGTTCAGAAATCGTTCCTGGCACATTCGGCGGACCATATGGGATGCCAGGATTTGAACCACTGTTCTGCATGCAAGGCAAATGCCTTACCTCCATGATTACTCTCCGGCCCCTGTTTTCTGATTTATTTTGATTAGCATTATTGCCTTGAAGGTTCATTCATACTCACCAATTGGAAAGCTTGTCTTCTTTTTTATAGATGAGTAACATGAGAATGTTATCTATCTTCATTTATAAGATTATCAATTGATGTATCTATGCTGAAGTAACAAGTCTTCCCCCTAATCAGGATGACTTCTTTAAGTATATTTGTCCCACCTGGAAGGGAAGAACCTCTGGATTGGCCCCTGACCATTCTCCACCCATGAGGATTGTCCTACTCTTCCCAATAAATGTCACTGATCAGAGATATTTCCACAGCTTGCCCACAACTTCCCTTTCTGCCAGCTCATTCTTCTTGCAGCTTGCTTGTGGTGGAAGTTCCTGAACATGTTTCATCTTCT
This sequence comes from Crocidura indochinensis, assembly GCA_004027635.1. Classification (NCBI taxonomy): domain Eukaryota; kingdom Metazoa; phylum Chordata; class Mammalia; order Eulipotyphla; family Soricidae; genus Crocidura; species Crocidura indochinensis. The sequence goes on from PVKC010018456.1 coordinate 1,751, forward strand.
TAATTTGATGTGGATTATTTTCTATGTTGGCTTTGTTTCCAGACCTGTCCCCCAATCTCCCTGGGATTGGGGTGTGAGGATATATTTTTATGCCTATATTCTTTTTCTTTGTTTTGGAGTCACACCTAACAGTGCTCAGGCTTGCTCCTGGGTCTTAGTGCTCATTCCATGCAGTGATCCCTGTGTTCAGGAAGCACTCCACATGGTGCTCAGTAGATTACATGTGGTGTCAGAGATCGAACCTGGATCAGCCATGTGCAATGCAAGCACCTTACCTGCTGTACTATCTCCCTAACCCTACTTTCAATGGCATTTTGTTGGGTTGTTTTTGTTTTTGTTTGGTTTTGGGGTTTTGGGCCATGCGCAGTGACATTCAGGGGTTCCTCCTGGCAGGCTCGGGGAAATATATGGAATGTGGAAGATTGAAACTGGGTTGGTTGCGTGCAAGCGAAACATCCTACCTGATGTGCTATTGTTTCAACCCCTACATTTTGTTGTTGATTTATTTTCATTTTGGCACTTATCTTGCATTAAATTTATTTTAAATATTTATAATTTTCACTATGTAAGTGGAATATGCATCAACTTTATTAGATAATTGCTAGAATAAAGGATCATGTTTTTAGTGTTTGACTTGTATATGCCTCCCTTGCCACAATAGTTCATTAATTCTGGTCATTTTCCCTAAACTTTCTTGGTTTTTTTGCTGCATGTTGTTTCTCCTCTAATAATTGCATTGATTGGTTTGTGTTATTGTTTTCCTCTACTCGGTGGGACTTCAGAAACAATATCAATATAATAACATTTGCAGGGCTTCTTTCTTATTCCAAAACTTAGTTTAAGTAGTTTTAGATTTTTACATGTAGAGTCATATTTTTTCTTGTCTAGTTAGTACATTTAGCACTGTATTGAAGATCAGTAATTATATGCTTGCCCCTTACTGGTTTAAAAGTAGTTAAAATATTTTGCTTTTTAAAGAAGTAGTTAAAATATTTTGCTATGACCTTTGCTGAAAATTTTTTGTTTCAGTTTTTGGGCCACAATGATTAGTGCTTAGGGGCTACTTCCAGTTGCATGCTGTTGACCATGTGATGGACAGGGACCAAAGCCAGGCTCTTGCAAGCAAAGCATGCACGCTAGCCTGTTGAACTCTCTGACCCATGCTGAAAATGTCTGAAGTTATTATCTTTCATCACATTAGGAAGCTTAATGAATTCATTTAATCATTCGATAAGATTTTGCTAAATACTAAGTTGCAGGTAATATTCCAGATACTTTGGATACATCAGTGAATGCAATGAACAGGAAACTCTCTGCCCTAATAGAACTTACACTCAAATTGTGGAAGACATTATATAAACTAGATAAAAAGCAAAGCACAAACTATTTTAGATTATAATAAATTCTAAGGAAAATAAGGTAAGGTAGGGAAATGGTGAATGTTAAAGATAGGGGAGAGGGGCCCGGAGAGATAGCACAGCGGCGTTTGCCTTGCAAGAGGCCGATCCAGGACCAAAGGTGGTTGGTTCGAATCCTGGTGTCCCATATGGTCCCTCGTGCCTGCCGGAGCTATTTCTGAGCAGACAGCCAGGAGTAACCCCTGAGCACTGCCGGGTGTGGCCCAAAAACCAAAAAAAAAAAAAAAAGATAGGGGAGAGATTGTAATGCTAGATGGAGTGACAATAGAAAGGCCTCACTCAGAAGATACAGAATGAAAAGAGCTGAAAGAAGGAAAACAGCCTCGAATAGTTGAGGGAAGTACTCCATACAAGGTCAGACCAAGTTCAAGGCTCCAGGGACAGGCTTGTTAGGTATGTTTGAGGAAAGACCAGATAATCAGTATTGAATGATGTGGCCAAGAAAATAAGAACAGAGCGATAAGACGGAATGTGAATTGTAGATCTCTGTGTTAGCTATAATGAATATTGCCACTGCATAGAGTAAAGGAAGAAAACTTTTTTTTACCGTTTAAGTTGAAGGTTCCTCTGAGGAAAAAGCCAACACTGAGAATTCTGATTAGATGCTTTCTCACCACTCCTAGAATGGGTTTCAACTTTTGTACAGTTGGGGCACAGAAAAACTACTTTCAAGACAGAAAATGTCCACTAAAGTTCAACCATTTGTCTCTAACAGATATATTCCTAAAATCCTGGCTGAAAAAGGAAATGCATCTTTGAAGCTGAATGTGAGAAATCTGAGGCAGGAACGATCTATCCTACATGGAAAGAGTGCAGATTAAGAGAGATTCCTAAAATTTAGGGTGAGAAAAAAATGTGGTCTGACTCTAGACTATTCAGTCTACTCTCGCCATACTGTGACTTCCAGGAGCTAGCAGGAACAAGACAACAACAAAAAGTTGCTTTTCTTTGTGAATGACTCAGAAAACCTCAGTCATTTCATCTCTTCTGCACCCAATTTTAGTCTATAACTATGAGAACTTATATTTTGAGTCTAAATGAGTTAGTTACATTGCAGGGTGGTTAGCAGAAGAGAGTCATGATAGTGATCTGACCTACATTTTAACATAATTTATCTGGCTGTGTTTGTAGAATGACCTGCTGGAAGATGGCTAAGAATTGGAGTGGGGAAAAGAGTCAAGAAACTGTTGCTATAATCTAGGGCCTTGACTTTGAACAGACTAGGTGCAATGGAGTTGTTAACTGGTTGAAAGGTGGGAAGAAAGGAAAAAAATCAAGGTACATGCCATTTGGGCATGACTATTTATAGACATTGGTGCAGTGTCCTTATGTGTGAGAATTTTTATTGAAAACTTTTATTGCTCCTATTAATGATTCTACTTTTTCCTTATTTAATTTGTTAATAGAGCAATTCTATTTTTTCTACTAAATGAACTTGGTTCTTACTAAGAATCGCTTTCCCTACCATCTCCCTCATCTTCATTGCTTCATTTCTTTTGTAAGATACTATATTTGAAACCACATTTTTCCTACTACTTACTGGTATCTTTGAAATGTATAACCATCATGCCTCCTGCCAAACAAACTTCTCAAAACAAGTACGGGTACCTAACAACCATCTGAAGCATTGATTCTACAGGTAAATGAGTTTCCAGACAACTAGTTTCTCAGTGTGTTTCTTTTCAGGTATCCTTACCTGAGTCCCAAGAACACGGATTCCTTTATTGTGGGCTGTAACCTCTTTGCCAAGTTTTCTGCATACATTAAGAATTCAAAAAAGGAGACAAATAAGAGTAAGAGTTGCTTTTTTTTTTAATCGCTGGGTTTTTTTTTCCGATTGTTTTGGGTTTGGGGGGCCACACCCAGTGTGCTCAGGCTCTGAACTCAAAGATCTGAACTCAAAGGCTAGGCACCATACAGTTGCTGGGGACTAACTCAGGTCAGTTGTGTATAAGGCAAGCAATCTAGTCACTGTACTATCCATTTTTAAAATCTCCTTTTCTCAATCTGTTATTTACTCTCATATTCTCAGTCAGTTAAAACAGGATGTTTGAGAATACTCTTCCTCTCATTATGCTCTGAAATTCTCAAGAACTTTTATTAGATTTAAGATTTAAAATTCAATATAGTAATTACCAGCTTAGCTCAGTTAGCAAACTGGCATGCAAGGTGTGAACTGCAGGACTGTCCCTGAAATTCACAACCTGTGAACCTCTAAGATTTCTGAAATCAAAACACCTATGATGTGCCACAGACATTACTGAATTGGTTATGATCCCGAGTCACAAGAGCTATTAGTCTCTGGTTCTACTTTCAGATTCTTCTGTGCAGTGATATCATTTTTTATTTTGTTTTGTTTTTTGGGGGGGGTTAACACCTGGCAGAGTTCAGGGGTTTTTCTTGGCTCTACACTCAGAAATCGCTCCTGACAGGCTTGAGGGACCATATGGGATGCCAGGATTCGAACCACCATCCTTCTGCATGCAAGGCAAATGCCCTACCTCCATGCTATCTCTCCGACCCCAACATATCATTTTTCATTGTTTCTTCAACTCTCCTTAATGCATCTCTTCAAGAAAAATTCAAATAAATTTCTACTCAGCATTTTATTAATCATCAAATTCTGTCTTGTAAATGTACTTGAATGATCTTATAGTTGAACATTATAACTATTTAGATTATAAAGAGTCATTATAAGCAATAGGTATAAATAGATGCATCTAAATGTGTGGAAAGTGCCACTGGAGCAATAGCACAGAGATAGGGCATTTGCCTTGCATGCGGCGACACAGGATGGACCCCACTGACATTCCATATGGTCCCCCAAGTCTGCCAAGAGTAATCTCTGAGCATGGAGTCAGGAGTAACCACACTGAGCACTGCTGGGTGTGTCCCAAAAACAAACAAATAAATAAATAATGTGTGAAAGTATATTTATAATGTATTTGATCATAAAGACAGTACTTTTATAAGTAAACTTATAACTTCATTACATCAGATTTTGAAAAGTCTCTTCTCAGAGAATTTAAACGTCTGGATGACTATTTAAAGACTCCATTATTGGATGAAATTGATCCATACAGCCCTGAGGAGCTCACAGTTTCCAGAAGATTGTTCTTGGATGGTGATCAGCTGACATTGGCTGACTGCAGCTTGTTGCCCAAACTTAACATTATTAAAGTAAGTCTTTAGAGACCAGACTCAGTGATCTGGGAGAGAACTGAGATTTGTCAGTATGAAACACAGTGACCATTTGATATGAGGTGGTTGAAATATGATGGCTTTGTTATCACTGTTATATTTTAAAATAAAAATAATCACGGGTTCTAATCTCACCTCAGGCACCATGTTTGTAACTCCTTAGGAAGGCAGTTCTGATGAAGCAGGGTAGTGGCGGAGAAATATACCAAGCCAGTCAGGACAAGATTTATCAGAGTCAGCCTGCTCTTTGCCTCATGGCCTCTCTCTACCATGTGCTCTCTCTGAGCCCACTCAAAGCCAGAACAGCTCTCTCTGTATTCTCTAGAAGCAGATCCACCAGGAAGGAGGAAAGTCCTGTAATCCAGGTGGAATTGTATATATCAAAGGAAGAGATTACCAGGAAGAGGAAGTCGGGGGAACACCTTTGTTTAGGATTTCAGCTAGGTTCACCTTATTATTTCCACCTTCTGTGTTTTAAACAAAACAAAAAAATTGAGAAAAATTAAGAAACATTTGTTCTACGTTTCTCTGCTGAAACCTCAGATCAGAACTCAAAGCATCAAAGTTTAAATTGCATACATAGTTCTCAAAACAATCAACCTTTTCCATATCTTATACATATCACAATTTTTCATAGACTTCTCTGAACATAAACATTAGAACCTTTCTGCAGATATAAATAGTTTGCAAATAAGTTTTCTAAAACATTCTTATAATGAGCACTGTTAATAAGAGTCTAGAGCCGCAATGGCGAACCTATGGCATGTGTGCCATCGGTGGCACATGAAGGCCTTGCAGTTGGCATACAGGAAGGTCTGCAATTAAGATATGTGGTGTGTGCTGCATAGTTTTTTATGTACTAAAGTACTGTTATTAAGGTTTCATTGACGTGCTGGCACTTTTGAGGAAATTTTTTGGTTTTGTGTGGCAGTTTGGGCACTCAGACTCAAAAAGGTTAGCCATCACTGGTCTAGAGTATCCAAGTTCCTTTTCCATCTACTTCTGTGGACAAAGACATCAAAATATTTTTGCAGACATAATTTGAGGATAAGTTGATGCACAACAATACAAAATAAAAATAGCAATAGAGACACATTCACTAGGATAGCTGAGAACTTTTAAAACTCTAAAAACATCATGTATTTCACTGGAATTGTGCAAACTAATATTAAACCTCTAAAGTTGGATACAAAATTTGAGGTCTGCAATGGGGTATAAAACAAAATAATAAGATACATACAGATAAAATACATTTTAACCAGCAAAATAGTGACTGATGGGTCAAGAGATTAAACTAAAACCAAGTTAAATTTTTTGGCAATAACCCAGGTACAGGAGGTTCTAAAAAACAGATTCTCCTCAGTTGAACTTCCTCTGGGCTCTTCGTCTCCATCTCCATCTCCATATCCACCCTCTTCACTTTCTGGGTTAGGCTGCTGAGGTTGTCTGAAATGGAAAGACCTTTCATTCCTGGGCCAGAATCTGGGTTGGAGGGACCCGCTCATCTGTCTGTTGCTGGCCCCCCTAAAATGGAGCTTTCTCTTGGGCTTCTACTATCACGAGCTTCTTTAGGTTGGGGAGCTGAAGTCCTCACACAAAGCACCTTTTGTGCAAGAAAGGCTATGAACCTTGGCCTCTGAGACCGTGCTCAGAGTCTTCAACTCTCTCCCCTTCACTGCTTGCTTCTGTCTCACCAAAGAGACATCTACCATGTTCAGAACAAGTACCATGTGCACTGATGTTCTGGTGATGGGCTCTGCACTCTCAATCCAGTTCAAGGAAGCTGTGATGGTGACCAGTCACCAGAGGGTCAAGGCACTCACCATCATTAGGGTCTTCTTGAGCCTCTTGGTCCTGTATAACTGCTCAAGTGCCAGTTGTAAAACCAAAATAAGCATGAGTTGGTGAGACTACCCACACACCATGTTTCTAACCCCTTAGATGGACAGGTCTGCTGTAGCAGAGAAACAGGAAAATTAATACTAAGCCAATCAGGACGAGATTTATCAGTCAGCTTGCTTTTCGCCTCAGGGCCTCTCTCTGCCATATGCTCTCTCTGCACACATTCAAAGCCAGTCAGCTCTCTCTATGTTCTACAGAACCAGGTCCAATAGTGTGTGGGCTTTTACATATCAAAGGAAGATGTTACTGAGAAGAGGAAATCAAGGAAACACCTTTGTTAAATATTTCAGCTATGTTCAGATTTACTTTTCCACCTTTTCCCTAAAGAAATATTCCTGGGAGGTGTTCAATGGCCATAGTCAGTAGAGTAGTGGCCCCCTTCCCAAGAAACTCTTCCTGCTGTTCTAGTCCTTGGTCATGGCCATCCACGAGGATACAGAAGCTGTCAAGTCACTGCAGGCTGACTTGTTGCCTCTGCTGAGTGCCGAACAGAACCACTTCTTCCACTTCCTCCTATAGGAAACCATCACATCTTCTGCCCAGAGCATCTGACACACCCACCAGAGAGACCTGTGCCCATCTCCACACCTCTCTAGCCCTGGAGGAGACTTCCCGTGGGCTTCCTCTGCATTGTGTTGGTTGTGGGCCTCTGAGGAGGGCAGTGGAGAATAAGACTCTGGGGCTGCTGCTCATACTCTTGCTCTTGTGCCTCCACCCCTCCCCAATCGCTCTTCTCCCGAATGGAGTTGGGAGCTCTGTAGGTGGCCATTGGTCCAGCCAGAGACTCCTTTGGCTGTGGTGCGGTGGGAGGAAAATCTGGAACTGGAAGCAAGTGCATGCCCTGGTTCTCTTCCCAAAGTACTGCAGTATAAGGACCCGTGCCCCCTCATCCCTTTCTTACTCTATTACCTCCCACTTCCCCTTTATCTTTGCCCTCCCCTCATGGGTCCCTGATTTTTGCACCGCGCATCCAAATACAGCCTGATTTCAGTGGATGCTGGTACTGATTTCTCAGCCTATTTCCTCTAGATGGGCTCCCCCAACTTGCCCTGGGTGTCATTGTGGCCTTGGCCCTGAGGACTGAGGAAGCTGTTCTGCTACTATTATGCCTTAAGTGGGCTTCCTCTTCCAAATAGCTTGGGCTTCTGAGGTGCAGGTGAATGTAAGGTGAACCTAGCTGAAATCCTAAACAAAAAAGAATTCCTCTGCCTTCCTCATCCAGGTAACCTCTTTCTTAGATATGTAAAAGCTCACCTGGATTATAGGACTTTTCCCCACCCTGGTGGATCTGGTTCTGGGGAATATAGAGAGAGCTGTCTGGGTTAGAGTGGGCACAGAGAGAGAACATGGAAGAGAGAGGCCATGAGGCAAAAAGTAGGCTGACTCTGATAATTCTTGTCCTGACTGGCTTAGTATTATTTCTCCGACACTACCCTGCTTCATCAGACCTGTCCACCTAAGGGGTTAAAAACACGCATGTGGGGAAATCTGACAAACTCGTGGATATTTCTACTTTACATTATATGTCCAATATATTTCCATTTTTTCTCAGAGGAAAACCATAATGACATTCCTCTGGGAAGTTTCAAACTTCTTGTTTATGTCTTCCTAAATTAGATGTTTCCACCATGTTCTCTGTGAAATAAGGATAATAGTACCCCATTTCACAGAATTGTTAACAACATTACAGTAAGATGCATATAATTCTTTAAACAGGGGCAGGATTGAGTAGGGCATTTGCCTTGCATTATAGACAATCCAGGTGCAATCCCTGGCATCCCATGTTCCTGGAGCTCTGCAAGAGTGATCCTTGAGCACAGAACCAGAAGTAAACCCTGAGTACTGCTAAATGTTACCCCAAAAAAATCATTCTAAAAACAGTCAGAATTAGGAGTAAACAAAATGTGGGCTGTTAATATTATGATTTTAACCAATTTTAGTTCATTTTGAAATAATTTTAAAGTAAGATGTTCTCAATTATCTTGACTTTTAAAATATGTTTCTATATACTAGGCATAAGACTTATGCCTTTTTTATCAAAGTTTTACAACCCCTCTCCCCCATGTTTTTTCCAAAACCTTAGGTTGCTGCCAAGAAATACCGTAACTTTGATATTCCAGCAGAGTTCTCAGGAGTCTGGCGCTATCTCCACAATGCCTATGCCCGTGAAGAATTTACTCACACTTGTCCTGAAGACAAAGAAATTGAATATACCTATGCAAGTGTGGCTAAACAGAAGACTTAGAACAGTTCTTTCAAGCAAAGGGAGAAAGCCCTCTTTCTTAACATATGATATTTACTAACCAGGCAGAAAATGTATTAGATACTAGAATATGGAAGCACTGTTTCTTTTAGCCATATCTCTTATCGAAAACAATGCTATATTTGCTGTATCTACACTCTTTCCACTATGTATTTAAAAGTTATTTCATATTTTCACTTCATTTTTTTATTTTCATGGCATAACCACTGCAATCTTAAATGACATGGAAAACATCAGCATCTTTGGCTGTTTGATCAAATTACTTAACTGCATCAAATACAAGCTCACAAGATATGGAACATTCCAAGTGCAATAAGTATAATAACCATGGTTACAAACTGTTTCTTCAAAATATTTCCATTTAACTCATTAAAATGATTATATCTGTTACTTTGCCAGATGGATGAGTTTATTTCTAAAATAACTAATGAAATCATAGATTGAACATAACATATATGCAAATTCTAAAGAAAAAATTATGGAAAAAGTCAATTTTAGGCAACAAAGAGTTAGTACAGTGGTTGAGGCACTGGCCTTCCATGAGAACAACCCAGGTTTGATCCCTGGCACTGCAGATGGTCCCCCACGCACCATCGGGAGTAACCTCTGAGAATAACTATGTGTATCCGGGCCCCTTCAGAAACAGGCTCAGACCCTGTTGAGATTGCCATTTTAGCAAGGCAGACTCTCTCTCCCACCGAATGGAACTCCTGCAGAGAGGCCCCCTGTAGACTAAGGGAGATGAGTGCCTGTTAAAGCAAACATATGGCATGTTGCAATGGAGCCCACCTCCTGCGTATTCCTCTAGTCACATAGATCACATTCCCCTAGTCACATAGGTCATGTCCACAGACATAATACGCTGAATGTACACCTGACCAATAAGGACCTTCACTTATCTTAGTTCAATCTTTCTGAGAACAGGTAAATCCTATTTTTCCCTATTAGTTGTATAACTGTTTACATACTCCTGCATTACTAATAAAGAGTCATCTCACTGAAGTTGCGCCTGGGGGTTTTATTCCATACAACTCCAATTCTCCATTTTCCGCCCACCCTCAGTTGACTCACAAACTCACCCAGAATCAGACATCACTGACATCATCATCGGCTACATAGCTCCCAAAAACTAAGAATAAAAAGACAAAGACACAGTCAATTCTAGGAAGAAATAAAGATGAACTGGTCATCGAATAACAATTCAAAATCTAGACATATTACTGTCTCATAGTCAGAGATGATATAATGAGAATATTATCTATATGACAATATTATTTGATGTCAATGAGCAAACATTTTTTACATTAAAAACTATGATAAAGGAGCTGGAGACACAGTACAGCATGTAGGGCATTTGCCTTGCAATTAATCAAGGTAGATTCTAACTCCAGTATCCTATATGGTCTCCTGAGCACACCAGGAGAGAGCCCTGAGCGCAAAGCCAAGAGCAAGTCCTGAGCACTGCCAGGAGTGATCCCCCAAGCAAACTATAAATATATATACACATATGTATATATGTGTATATGTATGTATACATGTATATGTATATGTCACTTAGGTCATGTTCACAGACATAATATTTTGCATGTACACCTAACCAATAAGGACCTTCACTTATCTTGGTTCAATCTTTCCAAGAACAGGTAAATCCTATTTTCCCTATTAGCTGTATAACTGCTATATATGTACATATATATATATATATATATATATATATGGTGGAAGAAGATGGTTACACTGGTGATGTCTGTGGTGTTATAATTATGTCCATGACAAGCCATTATTAATAGTAAATTTTTGTAAACCAAAAGAAATATGATAGAGATAAAATACCTAAAGTAATATATGACAAAGTTTCAAAGTAAATCACATATATACTTACCTGGCAGGGGAGATACCATGATCACGAAGGTGGTTTCCCCAGGGTGAGGCATATCCATTGCACTCTGGATGTGCTGACCCCTGCGATTTCCCCAAATGTGGGCAACTCTACTGCATAATTTGTGGTAGTGGGGGACCGCGTTTGCGCTCTGCCTTGCAAAAAAAAAAAAAAGTAAATCATGGGGCCGGGCGGTGGCACTGGAGGTAAGGTGCCTGCCTTACCGCGCTAGCCTTGGATGGACCGCGGTTCGATCCCCCGTGTCCCATATGGTCCCCCAGGCCAGGGGTGACTTCTGAGCACATAGCCAGGAGTAACCCCTGAGCATCACTGGGTGTGGCCCAAAAACCAAAAAAAAAAAAAAGTAAATCACATATCCTATTCAATAGGAGTAAGGAGTAAGTAGGAAACTAAGAAATCTGAGTTATCAAAAGATCTTACTGCTATTCTTAGAGAATAATCACAAAGTTTTCTACGGAATTAAAAATATTTCTAGGGATATACCCTAGGAACACAAAAATGCAATACAAAAATCCCGTCCTTACACCTATATTCATTGCAGGACTATCTTCAATAGCCATGATGCCCTTCAACAGATGAATGACTAAAGAAAATGTGGTACATAGACACAATGCAATATTATGCAGCCATCAGGAGAAATGAAGTCATAAAAGTTTCCTGTACATGGATGGACATGGAAACTATTATGCTGAGAGAAATAAGTCAGATGGAGATAGACACAGAATAGTCTCACTCATCTATGGGTCTAAGAAAAATAAAAGACATTATTTTAATGATGCCAGAGATGAAGCTCACCTCAAAGAGGGGGTGAGTGCAGTTAAAGAAATAACACACTAACAACTACTATGACAATGTTAATGAGTAAAAGAAGTAGAATGCCTGTCTTGAATACAGGCAGGGGGTCTGGGAGGAGGGAGATGGGGGCATTGGTGGTGGGAGTGTTGCACTGGTGAAGGGGTGTGTTCTTTTTGTGACTGAAACCCAACTACAGTCATGTTTGTAATCATGGTGCTTACATAAAGATATTATTGAATTTAAAAAGAAGTACAGATGACACATGAAAAATGTTCCACATCATTAATGATCAGGAATATGAAAATCAAAACAATAATTACATAGCATCTCACACCAGAGACTGACACATCAAGAAGAACAAGAGCAACCAGTGTTGGAGCATATGCAGAAGGAAAGAGACTCTCATTCACTGCTGGTAAATGTTGATTGGTTCAGCCTTTTTGGAATACAATATGGACATTAAAAAAACTAGAAATTGAATTTTCATCTGACCCAGCAATCAGATTCTATAGGGGCTCAAAATCAGAATGTAGAAAAGACATCTGTATTCCTAAAATAAATAAATAAATAAATAAATAAAATGTTTCATTATACATGTTCAGATTCACATGCTAAAATACAATTAAAGGGGCCAGAGAGATAGTACAGTGTGGTAGGGCATTAGCCTTGCACGCAACTGACTCAGGATGGACTGTGGTTCGAATCCCGGCATCCCATATAGTCTCCCGAGTCTGCCACAGGCAATTTCTGAGAACAGAGCCAGGAGAAACCCCTGAGTGCCACCAGGTGTGACCCAAAAACCAAAAAATTAAATTAAAGTACAACCAAAACACTCAAATCACAAAAGAATAAAAGCTAAAATTCTCAATGTAGAGGCATAGTAGTGTTAAGCTGGGCATATTTACAAAACATACATTTATACTTACATCAGCCAATATTACCTTAATATTTTTTTTGTTTTGGAGCCAAACCCAGTGATGCTCAGGATTTACTTCCTGGCTCTGTGCTCAGAAATCACTCCTGGCAGGCTTGGGAGACCAATAGGATACCTGAGATTGAACTCAGGTCAGTTGCATAAAAGGTAAATGCACTATCTACTATACTATAGCTCTGGACCCAATCTTAATATTTTTAAGTTTAAAATTTTTTTTGGTTTTTAGGCCATGCCCGGCAGTGCTCAGGGGTTACTCCTGGTTGTCTGCTCAGAAATAACTCCTTGCAGGCACGGGGGACCATATGGGACACCGGGATTTGAACCAACCACCTTTGGTCCTGGATCGGCCGCTTGCACGGCAAACGCCACTGTGCTATATCTCCGGGCCCTTTAAGTCTAAACTTAACTCATCACTCCTAGGATATACCCTAGGAACACAAAAACACAATACAAAAATGCTTTCTGTACAAACCTATATTCATTGCAGCGCTATGTAAAATAGCCAGATGCCCAACAACAGATGAGTGGCTAAAGAAATTGTGGTATATGTACACAATAAAATACTATGCAGCTGTCAGGAAAAATGAAGTCATGAAATTTTCCTATTTATGGATGGATATGGAAACTATTATGCTAAGTAAAATGAGTCAGAGAGAGATAAACACAGAATAGTCTCACTCATCTGTGGGATTTAAGAAAAATAAAAAACATTATTGTAATAATATGCAGAGAAAATAGAGATGAGGGCTGGAAGATCCGGCCCACAATATGAAGCTTACCACAAAAAGTAGTGAGTACAGTTAGAGAAACAACTACACTAAGAACTATCATGACAGTGGTAGTGAGTGAGAGAAATAGAATGTCTGTCTCAAATGCAGGCAGGGATGTGGGGGGTGAGAGGGATGGGTGGCATTGGTGGTGGAAGGTTGCACTGGTGAAAGGGGGTATTCTTCTTTTATAACTGAAACCCAAGTACAAATATGTTTGTAATCATGGTGCTTAAATAGTTATTATATAAAAATAAATAAATAAATTTAACTCATTACTTCAAAAGAGAAACAAAGTTTAGCTTTAAAAAAGAACCACACGGGGCCGGTGAGGTGGCCTTGCAAGTGCTAGCCAAGGAAGGACTGCGGTTCGATCCCCCGGCATCCTATATGGTCCCCCCAAGCCAAGGGCAATTTCTGAGCGCTTAGCCAGGAGTAACCCCTGAGCATCAAACGGGTGTGGCCGAAAAACCAAAAAAAAACAAACAAACAAACAAACAACAACAAAAAAAAGAACCACACAAGGGCTGGAGCAGTGGCGCAGGGTGTAAGGCGGCTGCCTTGCGTGGACTCACTACGGCTCGATTCCCCGGCATCCCATATGGTCCCCCAAGACAAGACCGATTTCTGAGCATATAGCCAGGAGTAACCCTGAGCATCACCAGGTGTGGCCCCAAAACCAAAAACCAAACACACACACACAAACACACACACACACACACACACACACACACACACACGCACGCGCGCGCGCGCCCAAATAAATGACCTAACCATGCAGCTAGAAAAACAACAAAGAACAAAAAAAAATGACAAAGGGCAATAGCACAGCGGTAGGACGTTTGCCTGGCACACAGCCAACCAGGGACGGATCTGGGTTCCATTCCAGGCATCCCATATGGCCCTCCAAACCTGTCAGGAGCGATTTCTGAACACAGAGCCTGCAGTAAACCCTAAACGCCACCAGGTGTAGCTCAAACACAAAACAATCAAAAACAAAAAGAACAAAAAGGAAAGCATAAAGCAAACAGAAGAATAGCAATAATAAAACTTAAAGCAGAGGTCAATGAAATGGAAATGAAAAAAAAATCAAAAGATCAATAAAATCCAGAATTGGTTCTTAGAAAAAAATAAACAAAATTGTCATAGATTCACAAGAACCAAAGATCAATAAACTTAATCAGAAATGAAAGTGAAAACATGGGGCCGGAGAGAGAGCATGGAGGTAAGCCATTTGCCTTCCATGCATAAGGTCATTGGTTCAAATCCTGGCATCCCATATGATTCCCCGAGTCTGCCAGGAGCAATTTCTGAGCATAGAGCCAGGAGTAACCCCTGAGCGCTGCCGGGTGTGACCCAAAAAACAAACAAACAAAAAAAACAAAAACAAAACAAAAAAAAGAATACCCACCCACTTCTTTTTCTATGCAGACTCTTCTAGAAAAATCAAAGAAATAAAAACCCTCCCAAAATTTCTATGAGACAAACATTACCCTGATACCAAAAGCAGACAGAGGCACCACTAAAAATGAAAGCTATAGACCTCTGTCCCTGATGAATACAGACACAAAGATCCTTAACAAAATATCCTCAAACTGAATCTAACTATAAATAAAAAAAATGCTGTACAACATGACCAAGTGAATTTATCCCAAGGAAGCAATGACTGTTGAATACATAATTCAATCAATGTAATATACCATATCAATACAACGAAAAACTAAAAACCATGCAATTATATCAATTGATACAGAGAAAGTATTTGACAAGATCTAACACCCCTTAATTCGTTTTTTTAACTCAATAAATTGAAGGGAGTGAAGGTACTTTCCTCAATATAGTTAAAGCCATTTATCGTGCACTTACAGTGAACATATTACTCAAAGATGAAAAACTGAAAGTCTTCCCTCTAAGATCAGGCACAAAACAAGTTTTTAATTCTTACCACTACTGTTCAATATAATATTGGAATTCCTTGCCATAGCAATTAGGAAAAAAAGCTATGGAAATTAGGATTGGAAAATAAGTCAAACTAGCATTTCAGATGATATCATACTGTGCTTATAAAATCCCTAAAGACTCCTAGAAAAAATGTAAAATAACATGACAGGGTTACAAAATCAAGATGCAAATATCCATGGTGTTCCTCTATGCAAAAAACTTTAGCGAATTTTTAAAAATTAGAAGAGTTTTTTAATTTTAGAAGAGGGGCCAGAGTGATAATGCAGTGATAGGGCGGGCGCCTTGCACGTGACTGACCCAGGATGGACCTCAGTTTGATCCCTGGCATCCCATATGGTCCCCACGCCAGGAAAGATTTCTGAGCACATAACCAGGAGTAACCTCTGAGCATCACTGGGTGTGGGCCAAAAACCAAAAATAAAATTTAAAAAATGTGGGGCCTGGGCCGGGCGGTGGCGCTGGAGGTAAGGTGCCTGCCTTGCCTGCGCTAACCTAGGACGGACCGCGGTTCGATCCCTCGGTTCCCCATATGGTCCCCCAAGCCAGGAGTGACTTCTGAGCGCATAGCCAGGAGTAACCCCTGAGCATCACTGGGTGTGGCCCAAAACCCAAAAAAAATAAAAAAAAATTAATTAAAAAAATTTAGAATAGAGAAATTTTTTAAAAATCAGTCTCATCACAATCCTAGTCATAATTGTGCTTCAAAAATCAAGTACCTGGGAATCAGCTTAACAAAAGAAGTCAAAGACTGACCATATAAAGAAAACTATATGCTGAGAGGAATAAAATAAGTCTCAAAGAAATGGAAACACATCTCATGTTCATGGATTGGAAGGACAATTATTGTCAAAATGGCAAGCCTACTCAAAGCACTATACAGATTTAATAGTTCCAGTTAAAACACAAATTTTGTTTTTGTGTTTGGGCCACATTTGGTGGTGTTCAGGATTTACTCCTGGTTCTGTGTCCAGGAATCTCACCTGGTGATGCTTGGGGACCATATTTTTGAAACTTATTTTGATTCTATAATTACTTTATAATAAAATGTTTCCAAAAAGTACAAAGGTAACTGCTAGAAACATACATTCAGGGGCCCAGGAGATAGCATGGAGGTAAGGCATTTGCCTTTCATGCAAAAGGTCATCGATTCGAATCCCGGTGCCCCATATGGTCCCCCGTGCCTGCCAGGAGCAATTTATGAGCATGGAGCCAGGAGTAACCCCTGAGTACTGCCGGGTGTGACCCAAAAACCAAAAAAATAAAAAAAGAAACATACAATCAAATATTAAGATAAATATGCATAGAAAACACATTTTATAAATAAAACCAAAGATTTAATGTACCATATATAGCTCTGATATGACGAAATTGAGATAAACATATCAGTTGAACCAATAAATGTGAATGCACTTGATTCATGCATTAAAAGATTTTCTATTTGACTAACAAAGCAAGACCTCAATGCAAAAGATCACAGTGGTGGGGCAGGGGAGAGAATGAATCAGAAAAAATAAGGAGCATGGGAGATAGTTCAAAGGGCTGAGTGCATGGTTTGCATATGGGACCCCTAGGTTCGATCCTCAGCACCAAATGTTCCTCTACCCAGGGAACCCCAATAGCATCCCTGAGCACTAAGCTGGAAGTAAACCCTATGAATTGCTGGTAAATAACACCAAATTGTGTGTTTGAAAGTTGCATAAAAGAGTAACTTCCGTCTTTTCCTGCTTTCCTGAGTAAGGCAGCCAAGAAGATGACAGTAAAGATAAAATCTCTCAGGGTCCAGCACTGGATAAGCTGATTCCGCTCAATAAAGGTGGAGGCTAATTCCTGTCATGTGTTTGGGCACAAATGAGCCGTTATAAATGGCTGCTGCTTCACTCTGTGACTGCTTTCCTGCTTTCCTGGGTGAGGCAGCCAAGAAAACAACAGCAAACATAATCTCTTCAGGGTCCAGCACAGGGTAAGCTGTCTCTGCCCATTAAGGGTGGAGCTAGATCCTGTGTGAGGTTTTCGTCAAGGATAAGGGTGTGGATGGAACCCCCAGATGTTGCTTTTACCGCTCTGGTTTGCATGCAAAGAGGGTGGGGGGTCTAAGCTTCCCCTAACCCAGGTGGGGCCCTTGGAATGTTTTTGCACCTCATTGTCCTGATAAAAACAAGTTGCAAGTAAAATGTGTTAAATTGAAAAAAAAAAGGTGGAGCTAGAGAATTGCGGCCACTCCGCTTAGCTTTGTGGCCGCACACATCTTCTAGCACATGAACCCCATCACAACACGTAGTAAAAAACACAGTACAAGCGTAGCAATGGTGAAACAATTCAGGACAACACCATGCATAGATAATGAAGATGGCAGCTCTGATGACCCTAAAAGTACTAACCACCTGGTTGGCCCCTCAGATAGGGAGTTTAGAGTAGAAATATGGAGGGTTTCATAAAATTCAAGGAAAACATATATTGAACTGAACAAACCACAAAGATGGAAATAAGGAAACTCCAAGCTGAAGTAACAGGACTGAAAAACTTGGTAGATGAGGTGAAAACCTCATTGGAAAGCCTCTCCAACAGATTGATAGTGACTAAGAACAGAATCAGTGAGCTGTAGGATGAGATGAAGAACAACTCCATACAGCAGAAGAGACTGGAAAGTAATCTTAAAGCAAATGATCAGACAATGGAAAAAAATCCTCAAAAAATGTGAACAGACGAAAAATAGAAGTCTTTGATAAACTCAACAGAAACAACA
>PVKC010018457.1:6405-19696 GCA_004027635.1 Crocidura indochinensis
CAGAACATTAATAAGCGTCTCTTGTGTAGCAAAAAAATCAAAATAAATAAAACACTTCATGCCTCCTTGTGAATTGAGTTTGGATTGAATTATTGCTATGTGGAAAGTGCTGACTTTGCCCTTCACTAACACTTGTTGACTCGGTTGAATCTCTGACTGTTATTCCTTTTTCTAGTTCCTCTTACTGACTCAGTAGTACTTAATCCAATTAAGAGTATGTCATATGAAATCAGAAAGTCTTGGGCCAGAACAATAGCACAGTGGTATGGCATTTGCTTGTACGTGGCCGACCTGAGACTGACCCGAGTTCATTCCCTGGCATCCCATAGAGTTTCCCAAATCAGAGACTCTCCTGAGAGGACTGGAACACTTCTTTTTCTTCTGTCATTACCTGTCCCTTTACTGCTCTGAAGGCAGAGTGAGGACTATAGATTTCATTCCTTCCTTTTTGCATTTTACATTATCAGAGGTGGTCTTTGACTCTCAGCACAGGTTTATCTGCTTGGGGCCTAATACCTCTTCTAGTGACTGGGCTTTTGCTCTCAGCAGGCGTCTTACCATTCAGACACACAGTGCCTGTGTCTGGGTTTGCATCCTTGTTTGACTGGAAATAATTCCATTGTTTTCATTAATAACATTTTGCTTATTCAAACATCTTTTATTGCAGACTCACTTGCTCCCACTACTTGGTGATTGTAAAAATGGTGCTATCAGTATGGATGTACCAGTATCCCCTTGGTGGTGTTGAAATCCTTTCCAGAATAAACCAAAAAGACTGTCTTTATAAATTGCCTTTTTTTATTGTAAGAATTTATTCAAGAGGCAAAATTGATTTACATCTTGTGGTGAACTAGCATAACATAATATAGTAACATAACATAACATAACATATAATATAATTAATATTATATAATAATACATGTAAGTCAAAGAACATTTCTGATTAAAACACAATTTTTTTTTACTATAATGGCTTACATACCTTTCACAGTAGTATTTTAGGTACATATTGACATTGAGTCAGGGGGATACCCATCACCAAATATGTC
Source organism: Crocidura indochinensis (assembly GCA_004027635.1). Classification (NCBI taxonomy): domain Eukaryota; kingdom Metazoa; phylum Chordata; class Mammalia; order Eulipotyphla; family Soricidae; genus Crocidura; species Crocidura indochinensis. Next base: position 7,455 of record PVKC010018457.1, read on the forward strand.
CTCCCCCCATCCCAGTTCCCTTTCTGCACCCCACATCCCCCACCATCACTCCCCCACCCGGGCTGCTAGAGTAGGTAATCCCATTTTTGTCTAGCTTACTATTAGTGGTCATGTATCTGTTTGGTCCTGTTACCCTCCCTTGTTTCCCCCTCTGCTTAAGAGGCGGAGCTAGATAACTCAAGTTGTGTGGTTTTTGTTTGAAGGAAAGAAAAGCAATAGATTAGGATACAAAATAAGAAAAGAAGTCAAATACGCTGAAAATGGGTGGAGTCCCTCTAGTGACTTTCAACCTCAGTTTGAGAGAGGATGTGAAAAAGGTCATTGATACACCACAACTCTCCAGAACAAAATATCAAATTAAATATCCAGTGAGCACTACAGCAATAAAGACAAGCACCACTCAATAGTCTCGGTTCTGAAATCAAATCATGCTGGGGTGCAAAAAGAAAAAGACAAGATAAAATAAAATAAAATAATATTGGACACATCAACTTCAATCTCTACACCAAAATAAAAATGTCAAAAAATCGATCAATAGATAAATAAATATGTGGAAAAATGATTGTTTTGTGCATTTTTTTCCTTTTCTTTTTCCCCGTGCATAGGCAGAGTAACTATTGGGGATAGTGTAGAGGGATATAAATTGCCATTTTTAAGAACTCTCTTGCTGTTTTACACTCTGACTGCATCCTTTTGTTTTACTTGATTACAGCCCAGACCATCTATTTCCCAATGTCTTATGGTAAATTTTTACACATGTTTGCTGGGATATCACAGTCCAGTTGCAATTTAGTTTTTTCTTAAGTGATCCTGAAAAACAGCTGCCTTTCCCCAAACACCACAAAGATCCTTCTGCAAAAAATTCATTAGAAATGTCACTGCTTTAGCAATTGGCAACTTCCAAAAAGTTTTCCTAAAACTTTTCAACTCCCCATGCCTCTCCTGTCAGTGCCACTGCAGGAGAAATGATAATTGTAGCTCTGCAGGGAGGTGAGGTCACTGCCCACAAACCTTTATCTGGTCTGGCCACCTCCTTTCCACTAGCACTAGGTACAGCAACATACGCAGGAGCTCCCGATCCTGCTTTCTTGACAATAAGAATGCCACAGCTGCTCTGCATGTCAATGTGAGCTGCAGAATCCATCCATGAAAGGAAGGCCGAGTAAGTACTCATGGCTGGGGCAGAAACAGGTTTAAAGACAGAACAAAGAGAAAAGTAAGTCCTTTCCTGCAGTGATGAGCAAAGCAAATAGCAGAATGAGGGCTTTAGACACTCCTTCAATCCCTGATACTCTTGTAAGTACCTATGATCTTCATAGAGAGACATTGTGGGGACAGTCCAGTAGAGATAGAGTTTAGGGGCCAAACCGTGAGTTTTAAATCTATCTGCAGTGTACAGGAATCACAGAAGAAATGTTCACTGTATTTAGGGGATACTTAGAGCACCTCCATGCTCTGAATCAAGAGTAGAATAAAAGCATAAGAATGAATGCACTCTAGAGAGAATCTTTATATTGTAATTTTTTATGGGTAAAGAGAATTTTATCTACCTCTGGACTTATAATGTAACTACATTAAAAAAAGTAACAGAAACGCTGTCATGTACTAACCTGTAGTCGATGAATATGGCGAACATGAATATTTTCTGTAGTGAGACAAGGAATATAATATTTCAGGCATGAAAACAGACTGGGCTGCAGAAAGGGGGTTGTGGGAACCAGTTTCTTATTTGATTGAATTAGGTTGGATTGGATGTGGCATTGGTAAGAACACCTGAGTCCAACTGTGTCATATAGTTTAAAGTCAAAGGCAGCTCTGAGGTGGAAATGATTCCTTAGGATGGTTAGTCATATTGACTTATTGTTCACAGATATGGATATGTTCACAAACATCCCCAGCTTGAGAACTTCATGTGAACACATTCTAAAAACAGCAGCTTCAAGTCAATTGAGATTTTTGTCCGCACAACTGGTGTGCCAGATAGAGTATATTAATAAATGTTTTTGATTTCTCAGCAATGTGGGGCATCGAAATAAGAGCAACAATAGTTTTATGTTGAATTTTATGGCAACCTCACAAAATCATATTTTTCTGCATGTTTCTGAGCACAGGATCTGAACCGAGAACCACAAATTCTCCTCTGCAGAAATAAACACCAACCGTCTCTCCTTAAGTGCTTGTTTTTTAGTGGGGAGTTAGTTACTGATCAGTGTATTCTGTGGGCATTTTGCCCAGGAATCATTATGCATGGGGCTCAGAGGAACATATAATGTGCCAAGATACTAACCAGGTTGGGGCATGCAAAGCAAGTGTCCTATCCACTATGATATGTCTGATACCCACTATTTTAATTGTATTTGAGGGAAAATGTCAGAGGAGGTGGCCCGGAGAGGTAGGTCATTTACCTTGCATGCAGAAGGGTGGTAGTTTGAATCCTGGCATCCCATGTGTTCTTCTGAGCCTGCTAGGAGCGATTTCTGAGTGTGTTGCCAGGTGTGACCCTAAAAACAAAAACAAACAAGCAAACAAACAACAAAGTCAGAGGAGGGAATTGTAGAGATTGTAGAGTGAAAGAAACTTGTCTTTCACAGTCATCTTTCCCAGGTTAGATTCTTGACACTGCATAGGATCCTCAGAATCCTGACAGAAGTTTTCCCTAAGCACAGAATGAGGAGTAAACCCTGAGCACAGTCATAGGTGGACCCTGAAACAATAAAAAAAATCATTGAATGGTTCAAAGTGCACAGCTACCCCAAATTAATACACAACAGACAAATCTTCCTAATGCCAAGATCAAGAATAAGAATGCGGTTAGTCTCCCCAAAACTTGACTGAGCACCCCATGCTTAGATGGGTCTCTGATAGGTAGTTCCCTTGTACATAGTGATTGGATAGCTGGGAAATGGGCTCACTGCTTCTTTCATTGACATGGGTAACAACCTCTTCTGAGTGGCCGTGTCCAGGACCAATTCCTGCAGTTTGCACTCTCTTGGTTTAGTTTGTGAGATTCCCTGGGAAATTGTGTGTCTATCTTTCATCATCATGGCTGGCCAGGAGAGCAAACTGTAACATTAAACAGCACATTCTTTCTTCTGTCATGAGCATGTAGGGAGCACGAACTTTCAGACTTTATGGGTAATGAGTAGTTCCAGTATCAAAGTCTTCATTCATGTTTCATGATGAATATCTGCATTTCTTTGAGTAAATAGTGTCATGATGGACACAGAGTTTCATCTGGTTGCCAGACCACATAAGAGCACATGGTTTTCAAAAGGGGTTCCAAATTCTCATGCCCCCAAAAGATGGGAGACCATATGTTGAACAAAGTTGTTGTTGTCTATCACCCTAATTTCATTTCTATTTTGTGTGTTCATCCAAAGACTTACTGTAGGTTAACTATAAAATTTTCTGTTTCAAGATTATCAACTCTTCGCAGGATACTGTCTCAAGACTAGTACCTTTTGATAGCGAAGATTTTTGCCATTCTCAAGCAAATGTAGATTCTGAAAGAATTCTAGTTTCGGTGTCTGGAGAGAAAAAACACACTGGAAAACACTTAAATGTACACAGTCAAATCGGGCTCAATCACAGCCCCGTATGGAGTCCCGAAATCCACCAAGGGCAATCCCTGAAATGCAGTGAGGAAGTCTGAGCACTCATAAGTGTGGCCTCCCCCAACCCAAACAAGAAATCTTGGGTCATCAAAAATATTCTTTACTTTATATCTCTCTCCCTGAATCATTCTCTTTCTTTACTGCCTCTCTCTCTTCTACTGTCTTTTTTCTCTTTATCTTTCTTATTTCCCCTCCTTCTCATTGTGTTTTTGTTTGCCTGGGTTTGGTTTTGACAGGCCAGGATGAAAGGTGCTGAAATTTAATGATGGCTCTGTGCTCAGGAACCACTTCTGAAAGGACTTGGAGGGAATGTATGAGATGTCAGGGTTTGAAGGAGGATTCTCGAATTCCAAGGCAAGTGCCCTCTCCATTATATTGTAGCCCTGTTCCCTGACTCTGTGTTTGACTTAATAAGAACAGTTGCTACTTGTCATAATTTGTTTTTATATGTAGTTAATATATTCTTTGCTTTTTAAAGATTGTAGTGATTTAAAATTCTATTGTTCTTTCTCTTTATAAATAATTGATAAAAAATTATATATAAATTTTCCCAAACAATTCATTCAAGACTAATTATTGTCTCTGGGAGTAGAGTTAACTTTTTCTTACATTACATTGGTAGAGTCATTCTCTTTATTCTCCCCCCATGAATTTCTGTTTCCTCTTTCTCTCCAACATTAATCTGAACACAATGAAGAACATTTCCTCACATAGGTGACTCTCCCATAAAAGTTGCTAATTTTGCCTCCATTTCTTTCTGTGTCTTGATGTCTCAGGGAGGGGCCAGAAAGATAGAGAAGCCTGCACATCGCAGACCCAGAGTTGATAGCTGCTGCTACACTTGGATGCTGCGCCCCACCTGAAGTGATTGATGAGTGCAAAGCCAAGACAAACAGTGAACAGAGAAGGGTCTGTTCCAAAAAATATAATAAATAATTGAAGTCCCAGACCACCTCACAACAGAACAAAAACAAATTTTCTCGAGGGCCCGGGAGATAGGTTAAAAGGTTATCATTTCAAATCCCGGTGCCCCATATGGTCCCCCGTGCCTGCCAGGAGCAATTTCTGAGCATGGAGCCAGGAGTAACCCCAGAGCACTGCCGGGTATGACCCAAAAAAACAAAACAAAAAAAAATTTTCTCTTGGAGTCAAGTGTCTGCAATGAGTCTTCTTGCTCAGAGGAATGAGTGCTCCCCTCTCTCAAATGACAGTGTACAGGCTGACAGAATATCATTCAGGGAGGTGACAGTAGGAGCAATTATCTTACCAGTGACTCTCTTTGGAACACTAGGAAATTTCTCTCTTCTCTACCATTACTTACGCCTTCACTGCACTGAAGGCCAGGTGAGACCCATAGACTCGATTCTCTTGCACATAACAATTGCCAACTCTTTGGTCATTACTTTACCTGGAGTTCACCAGACAATAGAAACTTTAGGACTGAAAAATGTCCTCAGTGACTTTGGATGCCAAGTTCTTCTGTATGTTAATAGAGTGGGCAGGGGCATGTCCTTTGCCACCTTCTGCCTCTTGAGTGTCTTCCAGGCCATTACGATCAGCCCCAGGGCCTCCTGCTGGATGAGTTTGAAACTCAAAGCTCAACAGTATATCTCTGTCTCTGTTTCTCTCTCCTGGGCACTACACATGCTTGTTAATCTCATTTTTCCTATGCACTTAGGAGAAATATTAAGCAAGTGGAGCATGAGAAATTTCACAAAGAAAAAATATTGGGGGAACTGTTACGTCACCTATGATGAGAAAATCAATGGCCCAGTCTATTCAGCATTAATTTTATTGCCTGAAATTCTGTTTTCTGTGCTCATAGTCTGGGCCAGTAGCTCCATGGTACTCTTCCTGCACAGGCACAAGCAAACGAGTCCAACACATTCACAGTAATCATGTTTCCTCCAGATCCTCAATTGAGACCAGAGCCATTCAAAGAATCCTAGTTCTAGTGAGCTCCTTTGTGTTTTTCTACACAGTCTCCTCCCTCTTTACTATGCTTTTGGCTCAATTTCATGATACAAATGAGTGGTTATTAAGTGCCACAAGCATCATTTCTCTGTGTTTTCCTACTTTGAGCCCCTTTCTGGTCATGAGATACGATGTCACTGTATTCAGACTATCCTTTGCTCTGATCATGACTAAGAGATCCCATGGTCATAGCCCCAACTCTTCAAAACATAGGTTTTGGGAAACTATTCAGTGGTTAACTCAAGCATGTAGATTTCCTCAAGAACATGCCCTAAAAACTTAGAATCTGAACAAGTCACATTGAGATATAACCAGTCACATTATAAGCTATTGAGTCTTATCTGTGGTAATGTGGGGTCACAAAAGTGTATGTTGAGTCAATAAAGCATTTAAGATATTCCTTAGCATCATCAAATGCTGCCTGAAGATAATGAAGCCAGTTGAGTTCCAGCTCCTCACCCTGAATCTAAGTACATGACCAAATGATCATTGTGACTTTGGGAGACCACTGGAAAGTGAGTATTGAGATGTGAGCTATTGGTCCACTGATTGTCCACTGAAGTTCCACGGTGCTTATCATGAATGTGCACATCTCTAGACAGAGACAAGAACCATTGTGCTCTGTAGGTAGAATACATTAACAAAGAAAAACGGGATGGAAGAAATAGGAAAGACACTTTGTTTATAGTTTTTTTTTTATGGTTTTTGGGTCATACCCGGCAGTCCTCGGGGGTTACTCCTGGCTCCATGTTCAGAAATTGCTCCTGGCAGGCACGGGGGACCATATGGGGCACCAGGATTCGAACCGATGACCTTTTGAATAAAAGGCAAGCACCTTACCTCCATGCTATCTCTTGGGCCCCAGACACTTTGTTTCATAAAGCCAATCCAGCTGTGATTCCCTGTATCACCTGTGGCCAGGGACTCAGCATGATGAGTAATCCCTGTACACAGAGGTAGGAGTAAGCACTGAATGCAGTGATATGTGGCCCTAAAAAGCAAAAACAAGAACAATGAATCAAAAGAGCCTTATAAGAGAGAGAGAGAAAATCTTTCATTGAAAAAAATGGTCAAATATTTCATGAAAAGAACTAAGGTGTTGGGTTATACCTTATTTATTTATTTTCTTAAGTAAATATTATCTTTATTTAAACACCATGATTACAAACATAATTGCAGTTGAGTTTCGGTCATAACAAGAATACCCCCTTCACCTGTGCAACGTTCCCATCACCAGTGCTCCCATCTCTTCCCTCCCCCACACTTCGTCTCTCTTCAAGACAGGGTTTCTACATCCCTCACTCACTGATATTGTTATGATAGTTCTAGGCATAGTTATTTCTCTAACTGCACTCACCACTCTTTGTTGGTGAGCTTCATATCTTGAGCCGGTCCTTCCGGCCCTCATCTCTGGGAATTATTTCACCATCTTTAATTTTTTCTTAAAAGAAATAGATGAGTGAGATTATTCTGGGTTACACCTTATTTAACCTTAAAACAAAGGTTATCCCTGGGTTTTTTTGTTTCTTTGTTTACAAGTTGGATTTACCCCCAAACAGATGATCTTACTTGTAAACCTGGGCAGGACTGGTTCAGGATAGCCTATCCTTACTGCCCCACTCAGGGTGGTCTCTGTACTCAATAAAAATGGCAATTCTAGCAGGCAACTGGCTCTCCACATGAGGTAGAAGACTGCCATACTATACATGTTTCACATTCAGCCTGGTTTGCATGATTTCATGTGCGACACCGATTCAGACTCATTCCCCTGAGGTTGGAGTTACAGAGCATATGGTGATTTTATTACTAAGGCTCTGGTCATAAAACACTGGAGACAAACTTGACTCATGGAGAACTAGGCAGGAAGAAAGGCATATTTTCTTTGACTGCAACTAAAATCAAGTCCTGAAACTCACTGAAAGGGACAAACTGCAAGACATAAAGATGTATGTCTGTATCATCTCCTGTTCGGGATTTATTGTCCATTCTATCTCCTTACTCCCCATATTCTGGTTACCAGCAGACTCAGGTACTCGATTCTTTTAAGCTTTAGAGTTGAGGGTTGAAACTAACATTGCACATGATACACACTTCACACTTGCCCAGGAGAAAGATCTTTCTTAGATTACTATTAATTCACTATGTCTCAGACTGTCCTCCTTGGAAAGATGACTGTTCTGCAAGGTCTGGTTGACCATCTTGAGAGATAATGTTGGTGGGTGTGTTTGGAATCAGTGGTCCAAGCTTGTGATAAAGGGTCTCTTTTGGAGCTTTGTGATATATATTTGACTCTGTTAAAAGCACATATGGTTTGTACATAGGAAAATTAGAAGAGGCTAGGCTAATGCATGGAAAACTAGATATTTCAGCTGAGAGATAGAGAGAGAGAGAGAGGGTTCCCCAGGATGTCAAAAAGGTGTACCTCTAAACCTTGTCTCAAGACTCTTCTGATCCTTCCACAAGCAATGTGAGAGTTGTTAAAGTTTAACTCAAACAGGTAAGACCCACCTAGGATTGTACCAGAAAGTAAAGGATTGAATCTCCTTTGCAAAAGGCCTTTGTCAGAATCACCCATAGATGAGGCAATTGTATATAAGTTCAAGACATTGAGGAATAATAGAGATTCTAAGACTTTGAAGGCTAAGAAAGTATCTTACCTGATCCTCAGGAAGAACCTGTGTTTACCTGCAAATATAGAAGAAGAACTTCTCAGAAAAAGACCATCCCTAGAGATCTAGCCTAGACATGGGCTTTTAGATACTATCATTTTCTTCTTGTACAAGCACATCAGACTGGCATTTGTGGCTTCCTCCTGCCTCCAGCAAAGGACATTCAGGGATGCTCCTCAGATTTGTGGGGATTCTAGAATCTTTGCAATGTTTGTAAATATACAATTGTTAAAAATAAAGTGTGTGCCCAACTGATTGAATTCCTAAAACTTGTAGGGCGGGAAGCTTGACTGTGATACAACAGTGACACATGGTATTTCTGAGAGGACAGGTAGCTAGATACTGCCAATGATATTTACTGAAGACTTTGGCTGGAAGGGCATTCTGAGGCCTTCCCCAGCTATGTTCAGCCCCAGGATCCACTAGCAGTGACTCCTGGCCTTAAGATGGCTAGTAAGGTGGTGGGTGATATAGCTGGAACTCAGAATTGTGGACCTAGGCCAAGGCAGGGTCACCTGGGTCGGTGTTAAGGCATGGAAGCTAAGGTAATCTACATAGATGTGTTTGTTTGGGCTCTAGTTGCCAAACAAGAAACAACAGACAACAAACACATGCAAGACACGTGTTCACAACTGTAGTCCTAAAATTCTGCATGTCCTGGGTTTTGATATATCTTCCTTATTCAAAGCCTCTGCTGTTTCTTTTTAATATCTTTATTTAAACACTATGTTTGTAGTTGGATTTTAGTTATAAAAAAGTTCACCAGTGCAACCTTCCCACTATCAATACACCTGTCTCTCTCCTCCCCCAACCCCCTGCCTGTATTCGAGATAGGCATTCTATTTTTCTCACTCACTACCATTGTCATGATAGCTGTTAGTATAGTTATTTCTCAATTGTACTCACCACTCTTTGTGGTAAGTTTCATATCTTGGGCTGGTTCTTCCAGTCCTCATCTTTATTGTGTATTATTACAGTAATGCCTTTTGTTTTTCATACATCCCAGAGATGAGTGAGACTATTCTCTACCTCTGACTTATTTCACTCAGCATAATAGTTTTCTTTTCCATTCACATGTAGGAAAATTTTATGACTCCTTTTTCCTGATAGCTGCATAGTATTCCATTGTGTACATGTACCACAGTTTCTTTAGCCACTCACCTGTAGTTGGGCATCTGAGCTGTCTCCAGATTCTGACTATGGTAACTAACACTGCAATGAATATAGGTGTGCAGAAGGTTTTTTTGTATTATGCTTTTGTATTCATAAGGCATATCCCTAGAGTGGTATAGGTGGATCATATGGGAGTTCAATTTACAGTTTTTTGAGGACTCTATATATTGTTTTCCATAAAGGCTGTACTAGATGGCATTCCCACTAGCAGTGAATGAGAGTTCCCTTCTCCTCACATCCCCGTCAGCATTGGTTGTTCTTGTTCTTTGTGATGGGTTCTTTGTGATGTGTCTGTGTGGTGTGAGATGGTACCTCATTGTTGTTCTGATTTGTATCTCCATGATGATTAGTGGTGTGGAACATTTTTTCATGTGCCTTTTATTCATCTCTTCTCCCCATTTTTGATGGGGTTACGTGTTTTTTTTTTCTTGTCAAGTTCTATCAGAACCTTGTATATCTTAGGTATTTGCCCCTTATCCGATGGGTATTGGAAGAGTAGTTTCACCCATTCTGTGGTTGGCTTTGTATCCTACTCACAATTTCCTTGAAGGTGCAGAAGCTGTATAAATAAATAGATAAATAAATAAATGAAATAAGTAAATAAAAATTGTTTTAAAAAAGGTTCAGAAGCTTCTCAATTTAATATAGTCCCATTTGTTTATCTCAGCTTCCAATTGTTTGGAGAGTGATGCTTCCTTCTTGATGATATCTTTAGTCTTAATGTTATGGAGTATTTTACTTGTGTGTTCTTCCATATACCTTGTGGTTCCAGGTCTGATATCAAAGTCTTTAATCCATTTAGATTTGACCTTTGTGCATGGTGTTAGATGGAGGTCCAAGTTCACTGTTTTGCATGTGGCTGACCAGTTGTTCCAGTACCACTTATTGAAAAGGCATCTGCTGGGTTTTGATATATAGATGATGTGGAAGGTACCTCTATAGATTCTAAATTTTGATATTTATATCAAATGGATAATAACTCCCTGGGGTTTTGACATACTTATGACCTGTGGGATGCCTCTGTCCTGGATGTTGCTATATTTATTATACGGCTAATGTCTTTATTCTGGGCTTTGATCTATTGATATTGTGGGTGATGCTTCTCCAACATGGCTCAGTGACCTTGGAAAGGTCACTTGGAAAGGTGCTTCTTGCCAATGGGTACATTTGGTTCAGTGCTGGATCCTGCTGACATAGTGCTTCCCAGGCCCTGTGGAACACGGGTACATAATAGTCAATGTACTGGTATTTAAGGTGCCACTGGGATTACATCCCACATTGCCTTGGGTCATGAGGTACTAAGGACATAACTACGGACTTCATAGAGATGCCCTGAAACATGAGCTGAGTGCTTGCCTGGCCTTACATTGCGCAGTATTTTCAGAAACTGTCCCTTTGCTCTCAGTATTATCAAAGGTCATAAAAACTGAGAACAATCAGGAATGATAGTGTAAATATTAAGTGGTAAAATCAACCTCACACTCACTGACCTGAGTGTCTTGTCAGGGTAGCAGGGATAGAGGAAGCATCAGACAACTAGATCTTTTCTCCAAATAATTTTTTTGTAGAATTTACCCCAAATGCATGGAGTCAGGAACCCAGGAGCTATTCCCTGCCCTTGCTTTCTTGTCTCAGTGCAAGGGTCTGAGGTGTTGGAACTACTCTGCCCTACAATTCAGAAATTATCAGGTCAACACAATTTTCTATCTCCAAGGCTGAACTGATGATGTCCATGTGAATGAGTGGTGCTGGGAATCCAAATTGTGTCCAACTTGTGCTTCCTACATCCCATCTTCTGTGTTGTTTACCAGCTTTTTTTTTGTGGTTTTTGGGTCATACCCAGCAGTGCTCAGGGGTCACTCTTGGTTCCATGCTCAGAAATTGCTCCTGGCAGGCACGGGGGACCATATGGGGCACCGGGATTCGAACCTATGACCTTTTGCATGAAAGGCAAACGCCTTACCTCCATGCTATCTCCCGGGCCCCGTTAACCAGCTTTTTAATGACTTTTTTAAAAATAAATTATTGAATTGAATCACCATGAGATAAACAAGTATAAAATTTTCAAATGATTGAGTTTAAATCGCATGATATCTAACACCCATCCCTTAACCATTGCATATTTCCCATACCCATGTCCAGTTTCCCTCCCATTTTCCCTAAAGCCACTATCCTGCCGTATTTCTCTCTCTCTCTCTCTCTCTCTCTCTCTCTCTCTCTCTCTCTCTCTCTTCCTTTCCATTCTATTTTCCCATTGTAGTTTGCACTGTAGATGTCAGAGACTACAGGGATATAATGATTATTTTAAAAGAGAAGATTCATATTATCAGAAAATTGGTAGTGGAAAGGCAGAAGTATTGGTCTAAGAGGAAACTCATTGTTTCCACAATGAAGAATGGGCATCTCTTTTCTGACCACCCCACTCATAAGATAAAGGGTCAACCTTTTACAAGAATCACAGTGCCCCTGTGGGCCTCAGCCTCAGATACAGGAGGCCTGGACCTTGCTTCACAGAAGCCCAGTGGGTGATCATTTCCCACTGTGCTCATCAAGGCCACAAATGACAATGTGTCTCACCTGTCAGATGTCCTCATAGCAAGGCATAAAAATACAGAACAAGGCACACATATGTAAAGAATGAGATCAATGAACCCTGAAATACTACATCAGTAGGTGTCAGTGACACAACCAATGGGAATAAGGATCTGGGTAATAACAATAATGCCCTCCCACACCTTTCTCTTCTATGCTTGCTAGTGTCTGAGTTGACACCCTAGGCCCAGGCCTAGACAATGCTGAAAGTCAAAGACTA
>PVKC010018458.1:0-19634 GCA_004027635.1 Crocidura indochinensis
TCTTTTTTTTTTTTTTTTTTTGGTTTTTGGGCCACACCCAGTGACTCTCAGGGGTTACTCCTGGCTAGGCACTCAGTCACTCCTGGCTTGGGGGACCATATGGGAAACTGGGGGGTTGAACCGCGGTCCATCCTAGGCTAGCGCAGGCAAGGCAGGCACCTTACCTCCATCGCCACCACCTGGCCCCACCCTAGATTCATCTTTTATTTTATTTTCTTCTCCTTTTTTGGGGGCTACACCTCGCTGTCCTTAGAATTTATTCTTGAGTCTGTGAGCAGGGAATAGTCCTGCCAGAATCAAACCAATGTTAGCTATATGCAAGGTAAGTGTATATTCTTTGTCATCTTTGATGTGAGTCTTTATGTATTATAAACATGATATTCTGTTAATTTTTTGGACTAACATGGTTCATTTTTACCTTAGGTTGGGATTTTAAAGCTATTAATTTCTTTGAGTAGGCTCTAGGTTCTCTTAGCTCTTTCTCTCCTTTTAAGATTTTTATTTATTTGGGGCCAGAGAGATAGCATGAGAGTAGGGCATTTGCCTTGCATACAGAAAGATGGTGCTTCAAATCCTGGCATTCCATATGGTCCCCCGAGCCTGCCAGGAGCGATTTCTGAGTACAGAGCCAGGAGTAACCCCTGAGTGCTGCCTGGTGTGATCCAAAAAAAACAAAACAAAAAAGAATTATTTCTTCTTCTTTTGCCTTCTTTTTTGGCCACACCCAGTGGTGCTCAGGGGTTACTCCTGGCTCTGTGCTCAGAAATCCCTCCTGGCAGGCTGGGGGGGACCATATGGGATGCTGGGGATTGAACCCATGTCTGTCCTGGGTCAGCCATGTGCAAGGCAAACACCTTACCACTGTGCTATCACTCCGGCCCCTTATTATTATTCTGAATAAAAATAAATATATTTTTAAATTGAATCATCATGAGACACACAGTTACAGAGTTGTTCATGATTGAGTTTCAGTCATGAAACTGACCCATCTTTTCACCAGTCCAGTACCAATCCATCCTTTCACCAGGGCACATTTTCTACCACCAGTGTCCCCAGTTTCCCTCCCACCCTCCACCCTGCCCTCTCTTTTGCTTACTACTATGTCAGGCATTTTTCTTTTTTCGCTCGCTTGCTCTCTCTCTCTTCCTTTTTTCCCTTTTAACACTATTTAGACACTGCAATATTGTTACCGAAGGGGTATCATGCATAACACTTTATCTCCTTTCATAACCCCATTCTTGTTCCAATTATCATTGTCATTGTGGTCTCTTCTCTATCCTAACTGCCAGTTTGTGGCAAGCTTCCTACTACAGACTGTCCTCCCAACCCTTGTGCTTATTGTCTCTGGATAGTCTTATTATACTCTCTATTTTTAATATTTCATAAATGTTAACTCTCTTTTTTTTGGTTTTTGGGTCACACCTGGCAGTGCTCAGGGATTACTCCTGGTTCTACACTCAGAAATCACTCCTGGCAGGCTCTGGGGACCATATGGGATGCCAGGATTCAAATCATTGTCATTCTGCATGCAAGGCAAATGCTGTACCTCCATGCTATCTCTGGCACAATGTTAACTCTCTTTATCTCTGATATATCCACTATTCTTTTTTTTTTGGGGGGGGCACATCCATTTGACGCTCAGGGGTCACTCCTGGCTATGCCCTCAGAAATCGCTCCTGGCTTGGGGGGACCATATGGGATGCTAGGGGATCGAAACGCAGTCCATCCTATGCTAGCGCTTACCTCTAATGCCACCTTCCCGGCCCCAATATATCCACTATTCTTATGTTTTCTCTTCTAATGCAGTCTGATAATGAAGGATGTTATTAAATTTTTCTTCCATTTAAGTCATTACTAGAATTTTATCTTTAATCTCACCTGTTCTCCTACAAGATAGCTGTTTTTCTTTCTTCTTTTCTTTTTCCCTCCCTTCCTCACTTCATCTCTCCCTCCCTCCTCCTCTCCCTCCCTTCCTACTTTCCTTCCTTATTACTCCAAGATTGTCTGGAGTAATAGGAAGGTCTTGATACTTAGAGAACTACCACTGGTAGTGGTGCTCCAAAAATCATCATGAGGTGCTGGGATCAAACCTAGGTCTCCTGCACGTAAGCCTTCTCTTAGAGCCATCCTGCTTGTTTCTTGGAGCTCACACCTAGCAGTGCTCAGGAGACTATGTAGTACTGAAGACTGAACCCAGGCCTCCCACATGCAAATCATGCAGCCTAGCCCTTTGAGCTAGCTTAGCTCTGTCCCCCTTGGTGGGTATGTGAGTGTTTTATAACCAACACCTTTGTTGGAAATTATTTCATAGGTTCATAGTTAAAGAACTTGTTCTCCTGCTTTCTTTTCTTCTAGAAAAAGATGTATTTGATGTATCATTGACTTTATCATAATAATTATGTTAATATTTCCTCATCTCTCACGCTCAGGGAGTGGAAAGAGGGGTTGACGTAAATAATGTTTTTCATTGGTCTAGGTAAGCTGGATTAACAGGGTATCTACTATTCTTCTCTTACCTATTGTGACCAGACTCATTCTCTAAGCTCAACATCTGTGATCCTGAATTCCTCCTCAGTAGTAGCCATCTCTCACCAGTAGTGGCTTTCTCTGAAGCCAGTCTTCTATAGATTTTCAAGGGAGTAGTGAGAGTCTTAGTCTGCCATATTAAGTCTGCTGTAATTGTTGGGGTTCTTTCTCTGTGCTTCATGATTGCAGATGGTTATAAAAATGTGCCTTTCTGGGGCTGGAAAGATAGCATGGATGTAAGGCGTTTGCCTTGCAGGTAGAAGGATGGTGATTCGAATCCCAGCATCCCATATGGTCCCCTGAGCGCTACTTGGTGTGACCCCAAATTACAAAAAAAAAAAAAAATAAATAAGAATATGCCTTTCCTCTTTGTAGGAGCTTCCTAGAACCCTTAAGACTATGTCTCTCCAGAGTCTTTGTAGGGAAGGGACTTAGCTCTGAAGGCAGTGGAAAAGAGACCTACCACAATGTGTCTGCTGAAGATCACTGGAATTTTTATTTTATTTATTTTTTATTTTTTTATTTTTTTTGGTTTTTGGGTCACACCGGCAGTGCTCAGGGGTTACTCCTGGCTTCATGCTCAGAAATTGCTCCTGGCAGGCACGGGGGACCATATGGGGCACCGGGATTCAAACCGATGACCTTTTGCAAGAAAGGCAAACGCCTTACCTCCATGCTATCTCCCGGGCCCCGAATTTTTATATTTTTTATGTATCCTTTTGTCTTCTTCCTGAATCAACAGAGTGTAAGTGAAGGGAGTCAGCGTACTGCTGCTAAATTTGTTGGGGTTTATAGTCCAGTCACATTTCTCAGTTTAACATGTTGATATGAGTCTTTTCCTATTAATGAAGAAGCTCACTGGAGTTCTGGAGTCGTCTTGAGTATTCCCAAACTTTTGTTCTTCAAATTTGCACCACCCAGAGGTTCTGCCATTTTGCTTTGCGGAGGTTTAGTTGGAGTCCTCTCTCAATTCTGCCAACACTATAAGATTTTGACCACTTTTAAAATTGTAGGTGAGGGGCTGAAAGGATAATACAGCAGGAAGGTTGTTTGTTTTGTACCCGACTGACCCGGGTTTGATCTCTGGTATTCCTGTTAGCTAGCTTGTCAGGAGTGCAAAGCCAGGAGTAAGCACTGAGTACTGCTAAGAGTACTCTCATAAAAACAAAACAAAACAAAAATGTAGATGATGGGCTGGAGACATAGCTCAATGGGCTGAGTAAAATGTGTTGCTTGTTGGCGGCCTGGTTTCAGTCCCTGGCACTGCATGGTTCTCTGAGCACTACTAGCAGTGACACTAAAGCACAGAACAAGAAGTAGGCCCCAAGCATCACCAAATGTGCCCTCTAAACAAATACGATTTTTTAAAATGTAGGTGTTTGGGACTAGAGAAGGAGTTAAAAGGCTGAAGTTCATGTGTGGCATGCACAAGGACTGCATTTTCCTTGGCTCTGCCATGTGTGGCTGGTGGCCTCCAGTGGGTACTGAGAAAACCCCTCTCCCTTCAAACAGCAGTAATAACAAACAAAAATAGTAGTTGTTTGGATTGACCCAATACTCTAGTTTTAAGCTGATATGTGTTGCATGAAAAACAGTTGGTTTGTAGTTGCTTAATTCATTCATTTATTGGGGGGTGTTTGGACCATACTCAATTATACTCAGGGGTTGCTCCTGGCTCTGCATTCAGAAATTACCCATAGTGATGCTTGGCAGACCATATGGGATACTGGGGATCCAAACCACATTAGCCATACCCAACCTTCTGCACTGTTCTCTAGTTCCATTTTTAAGGAATTATTTTTCTGACTCAGTTTATTGTTCTGTACTTCATAAACTATATTTTTGAGATCACACGTATCAATGCCCTGAATGCAGCTACCACAAAACCTTTACCTTAGTAAAGGTCAAAGGCTTAGTATACATCATTGCTTTGTATATAATGTAACTTGTGAATTTCAATATTTCACACAAATGTTTTAAGTATTAAGAATTATAACTTTATTATAAAATGTCTTAGATGAATGGGGGCATAACAGGGGCATAAAATGAAGAGTAAAACAGTCATTTTCCTAACACTGTGTTGGCAAACTAGTCTCTCTAAAAAGCCATATATTCTCAATTGGGTTTATTCAAGAATATGCATGAGTTTCTATTCTGAATCAGTCACGTACTTGATGACAAGTCAATCTGGTGGAGAATTAGACTTTAAACAATGAATGAATTGTGTGTGTGTGTGTGTGTGTGTGTGTGTGTGTGTGTGTGTGTCTATTTGGTGTGCCAGGGATGAAGCGCAGCCTTATATACATGCATAGCAAGCGCTCTCCTGCTGAATTATATCTTCAACTCTGTGTTACATAATTATTTTAATCAATACTTTAAAAAATATACACTTGTAGTATGGGTGTAAAGGGAATACAAAGTCATCTGGTATTTCTGAGAATGAAGAAATATTTGCAAATGGAGCAAATTAATAGGCAAAATTTTTAGAGATGGTAGGGTCATTCTGAGGAGAATGGGTTGCCAAGTGGTAGGAAGAACATACATTGTTTTTGTTTGTTTGGTTTGTTTGTTTTTGAGCGATACCCGGCAGTACTTAGGGGTTACTCCTAGCTCTGCACTCAGAAATCACTCCTGGCAGTCTCAGAGGACAATATGGAATGCCGGAGATCTAACTCAGGTTTGTCCTGAGTCAGCTGTGTGCTGCATGGCAAATACCCTACCACTGTGCTATCATTTTGGTCCGGAACATACATTGTTGAGTTGGGCTTAAGGGCAGAAAGCAGTGAAGACATAGGCACAGATCAGATTGTCTTGGTCTAGGAGCTATATTAAGGATGAATTAGGTTTATTCTTTTTGATGGAATGACTATTTTGTGTATTGTCCAATCAGGCCATGGAAGGAAGTGCTAACTACTAACATAGTTCTGTTACTTGGACATTCATCACCAATAGTATCAACCTGTATAAAATGTTTGTAGCAAGACTGCTATGGAAAATGACTTTATGGCTTTAAAATGGACTGGAGAGGTAGCACAGGGGCTAAGTACTTGCCTTGAATTTAACCAAGCTCAGTCCAAATTCCTGGTGTTGCCTATGGTCTCCTGAATATCACTAGGAGTGATTGCTGAACAGAGAACCAGGAATAAGTTTCAAGCACCAATAAGCATGGTACCCAAACCAAAAAAATCCTATTTTTGTTTTTGGGCCACACTTGGCGTTGCTCAGGGGTTACTCCTGGCGCTGCACTCAGAAATCATTCCTGGCATGCTCAGGGGACCAGTGGATTGAACACAGATTGAACAAACACCTTACCTGCTGTGCTATCATTCTGATCCAAGAAAAAGATTTTTAATTTAAAAAAAACAAAATAGGGGCCGGAGAGATAGCATGGAGATAAGGCATTTGCTTTGCATGCATAAGGACGGTGGTTCAAATCCCGACACCCCATATGGTCCCCCAAGCCTGCCAGGAGTGATTTCTGAGCTCATAGCTAGGAGTAACCCCTGAGCGCTGCCAGGTGTGACCCAAAAACCAAAACCAAAACCAAAAACAAAAATAATAGCATATGTCAACATATGAGGTTAAAAGCAATTTTATTATAGTTTTTTTTTACAATAGTTCAATTTAGAAATCCTGAATATTAGAGTGTAGCTCCACCCCGGAATACAGGTAACTGAGACCCGCCCATTTCTGTGCTGGGTCTTGGGAACCGGAGATGATCTGTAACTTTACCTGCAGACCCTGCCCATTTCCTGGGAGGGGTCTGGGAAAGGTACTTAAGGGCTCTGACCCAGAGGAGAGAAGCTCTTTTTGTTTTTGGCTGTTGCCCGGTTGGATCTTTGCCAGTTTGAAGGTCAGAGGAAAGATGGCTGAGAGAAGTTAAGATGCAGGGCTAGCTAAGAATAGCTGAATGCTTAAATGGTTATGATATAGGCCACACATATGGTGGCTAGGATGAATAAAGCTGTTACTTCCTGAAGCCTGCATATGAGTGAGATTCTACCCGCCGCTCTCATGAACCTCCAGACCTGACGGTTAATGGGGCTTGTGGAGCCACATGGTCCAGAGCCTAAAGACAGAGGCCTCCATCCACCATCCAAGCCAATAATAAGGCCTAATTTTACTTCATTAGAGAATTCATTAAACTTTAGTTTTGTCTCTGTTTTGAACTTTCTTTAAATAACTTTTGTTATTGAGGCTGGGGATATAACTCAATGGTAGAATACATGTTTTATATATCTGAGACCCTAAGTTTGTTCCATGGCACCTGAAAACAAAACAAAAACAAATTAATGATATTTCAAACACATAAGACAAAGTAGTATAGTCACCATATTCATTGCTCAGCTATTTAATAAATTTTGGAAGATCCCAGTAATGCAGACTGGATCCTCTTCCAGCAATATTCAGTCTGTTAGTTCATGCTCAGGCCCTGCTATATTCTGCTGATCCAGTTCCAAAATAATCAGGGACACACTTAGAGGTGTTTTGGGGGCCACCTGGGCTATGCCTGGTGGTACTCAGAGGAACTGTGAGGCATCAAGGATCAAACTCATGGGATGTGCCTGTAAAGCATGTGTTCCAGCCGTTTAGGTTATCTTCCTGGCCCTAATCATTGTAATGATTGTTTCGTTCATACTTCTCTTCTTTCCTTCATCCCTAGATTATCTTGAAACAAATTCCAGATTTACAAAAATGGCTCTTTTTTTTTTTTTGGTTTTTGGGCCACACCTGGTAATGCTCAGGAGTTACTCCTGGCTATGCCCTCAGAAGTTGCTCCTGGCTTGGGGGACCATATAGGACACCGGGGATCGAACCGCGGTTAATCCTAGGCTAGGGCTGGCAAGGCAGACACCTTACATCTAGCGCCACTGTGCCGGCTCCAAAAATGACTCTTTCTATACTTCTAAAAATGAAAGAAAAGTTACCAAAATCCAAACAACACCATATCTCCTAGAAATACTAACATTTCAACATTGATCGTGTGTGTGTGTGTGTGTGTGTGTGTGTGTGTGACATACTTGGTGTACTCAGAGGTTACTTCTGGCTCTTTACTCAGGAATTATTCCTATCAAGCCCAGGGACCAAAGAGAATGTTGGAGATTGAACCTAGGTTGTCTTCATGCAAGCAAGCACCCTACCCATTGTACTATCTCTCTGGTCCCATAACATTGATTTTTAAATATTATTTTTCAATTTCTTTTTTTATGGGGGGGTTACACCTGGTGGCGCTCAGGGGTTACAACTCACTCTGTGCTCAGAAATTGCTCCTGTCAGGCTCGGGGGCGGGGGGATGAGGGAACCATATGGGATGCAGGGATTCAAACCACAGTTATTCCTTAATTGGCTGTGTACAACTGTGCTATATCTCTCTGGCACCTATTTTTCTATTTCTTAATATTCTCCTTCCCCCTCCCCCCCAATTCGGGGTTGGCCGCGTATTGCTCTAGCCTTATATTTCTTAATTTTCTTATAATTTGTATTCTTTGCTTGATCATTGTATATATTGTAATGAATTATTGTGTCTTAGGTCTTTAATGAGGTCCTCTTTCATATTGTCTTAATATATTTTTATATCTATGAAATATTGACACTATAGTTTCCTATAGCCTGCATATTTGCTGACCATGTTTAAGTGATATATATTTTTTTCTTTTGTTTTTTTTGGGTCATACCTGGCAGCGCTCAGGATTACTCCTGGCTCCATGCTCAGAAATCGCTCCTGGCAGGCTTGGGGGACCATATGGGATGCTAGGAGTCGAAACAATGACCTTCTGCATGAAAGGCAAACGCCTTACCTCCATGCTATTTCTCTGGCCCCTAAGTGATAATTTTTAACATGTCCTTTCATTTCTTATGTTTTCTATAAAAATAGTTATATTAGATTGGATAATTTTTCATTTTGTTTTGGGGACACAACTGCAGTGCACAGGCTTTACTCATGGCTCATTCCTAGCTCATTCCTGACTCATTCTTGGCTCATTACATCTTGGTCATTCCTGGCAAGGCTCAGGGGATCATATGTGGTACCAGGAATTGAATCCCACTGTACTTACTGTCTCTCTGGTGGCTCTTAGTTAGACTTTGAGCTGTCGTTGTGTGATATTGACCTCTTTAGATTTGCCTCTTCAGAGGCAAAGCGATTCCTCTAGACATACAGGAGTCTCCACAACAAAGAATTATCTAAGACAACTATTAGAGTTGAGAAGTTAAAATCTACTGACTTGATTAAAGTTTAATTATTTTGGGTTCTGTTTTCCTCTTGTGATGTTTTGGCTATTAATTATTGTGCAAAACTATTAGTTATGTCCCAACAAAAGGGTTATATTCTTGTTCTATATTTTTTTCTTTATTATGTGGAATGCCTCTTAAAGAGAAACCTTCCTTTCTCAATTATTTGTTTTAAACTATAATGATACAATGCAGCCAAACACATATTCTATTTTATTCCAGGTTGATCTCCTATCAAGAGTTTTTGGCATTTGAATCTGTTCTGTGTGCTCCAGATTCCATGTTCATAGTGGCTTTCCAATTGTTTGACAACAGCGGAAATGGAGAGGTGACATTTGGTAAGGAAAATAAAAGATTTTAAGTGATACGTTAAGTTAGTAAGGTTGGTTCAGTTTGTAAGAGCTCAATATAGTAAGTGAATATGTTAGGATCTAGGTCAATCAGTGTAGTATTACTTTTCTAAGTGAAATTTATTTATACATAAGTTTTATTTTATTGTTAAAAACGAAGGGATACAGGAGTGTTTTTGTTTCAGCTCATTGAATCACTGATACTTTCACATTCCTGAATGAGGTGGTATAAAATTTTCTTGTTCTGGGCCAGCCTGGACAAAACTTTTTTCTGAAACAGACCATGAACAACATAGTATTATCATCTCATTCTTTAAGGGATTTTGGGTAGAGAGCTCAGAACTTCTTTTCAACAGCTTTGGAAAATTGCTACCATGTTATTTTAATATTGAGAATAGGACTAAAGAAACTAATCAGGGCAAGAATAGTCTTCTCTGAACCTCCAGGTTAGATTTTTTGGCTTTATGAATCACAACCAGACTTCAGAATTGTTGAATGTAGAAACTGAGTTAATTATTAGTAACATAATTTATCACACTGTTTGATGTCTCATATGCATATAAACTAGGAAGCTTGCTTTTAGAAATGAATTTGTGTTTAAAGTGTCAGCTAATTTTTCCTGCAGCAAGTTTTTCAATGAAAACAATGTAGTGCTTTTCAAGATGAGTCTTCTCCATTTAAAAAAGTATTTGAATTTTTTTCATTGTGCTAAAAACAATAGGTAAAATCAAACATGCCATTTTAACTATCTTTAAATGCACAATTCAGTAGTGTTAAGTATATCCACACATTATTTTAAGACGAAGTTATTTTGTACATTTTTACCTTTTAGAGCTGAATGAATTTGAGACTCTGTTATAGTATGAATTTACCATCTATGGTAGAGAATTCTTGAAAACCAAGTTTTCCTTGAACCACATACTAATACTTATTCACTGTAATACAAGTTATGGACTAAACACTCTTTAGCTAAATCCAAAGGAAGAAGATTCGTTGCTATGGGAAGAATTGTGAAAAAGTACAAGATATTCAGAAAAATTACAGGTGGTTTCTCTGTGATTCCTTGCTGTCACATTTCCTAAATTGGTACTGATATCTCCTTCCTTCTGCCCACTGACACACATAATATGATAAGATCCATACAAATAAATACAGATATAGAGATCTGTAGGTTTCTCTGTTTATTTTGGCATTCCCCCTAATTTGGAGCAAGCTCTAGCTTTTATGTCTCCTAAAGAAATGCCTTGGTTCTGTAGTTTCTAGCTTATAAACTCTGTTATCCAGCATTAATCCTGTACTACTGATGATGCTGCATTTTGTCTTTGCAGCAAGTGTCACACACTTCACATGTGCCATGTCCAAATACATAGGAACATTTGGAAAATTGCTTGATAGAAATATTTGAGTTAGTGACATGATTTGTGCTTCTATCATATGCTCATTATTTAGTAATTTTATTTCCTAAAGCCTGCTTGTCAATTTTCCCGCCTTCTGTGATCTCATGGTTTGTCTTCTCCATTTGATGACCCGAAAACTTGTATCTTAAAAAAATTAATCATTCAAATTACTTCATCAAAAAAAAATTACTTCATCAAACTCCCAAGAGAGACCAGGTGCCTTTGTTGAACACTTTTTGTAAAATTAGTGTATGGCCCTGAAGCATTGCCAGGTATGGCCGCAAATTACCCCCTATACCCAAGATTAAAATAAGAGTAGTTGGGGCCAGAGAGATAGCATAGTGGTAGGGCATTTGCCTTGCATGCAGAAGGATGGTGGTTGTACTCTCGGCATCTCATATGGTCCCCCGAGCCTGCTATGAGTGATTTCTGAGTGTAGAGCCAGGGGTAGGCCCTGTGTGCTGCCGGGTGTCACCCAAAATAAATAAATAAATAAATAAATAAATAAATAAATGTAGTTGAGAGGCTTATATATCCCTTACACTTTCATGCAGCTAGATGCATGTGTTATTCGATCTCAGCGTTCCCACTTAATAGACCTTTTGTTTTTCCCTTCAGAGTACAATTTATGAGTTAGAATTTTAAGAAAATAAAACTGAGATTAAAAGCAAAAAAATCATTTTTATTTTTGTTTTGTTTTTGAGCCACACCTAGCGGTACTCAGGGGTTACTCCTGACTCTGTACTCAAGAATTACTCCTCTTGGTGCTTGGGGGCCATATGGGATACCAGGGACTGAATCTGGGCCTGCAAAGTGCAAGACAAATCCTTATTATTGGTAGCTTAGCACTAACAATTACCCCATTCTTCCTTAAAAAAATATACCCCTTGAGAAACTAAATGAACGAAAATTTATTCACCTCTTTCGCTACCCCAACAATAATAGGCCTCCCTATTGTTATTTTAATTATTTTGTTTCCCAGCATAATATTTCCTGTTCCCAATGCCCTACCCACTGTACTATTGCTCTGGCTCACCAAATCACTCTTCATTTTAATTGTGCCTATCTGAACTAAAGAACATATAAAGCCTCCAGAATCCAGCTTTTACATTTCTGTTTCACAATTTAGAGATAGTAAGATTCTTGTGAATTAAGAAAAAGGTTTTTTTTTCACTTTTAACATTGTTCAGGGTTCCCTGGTGAAATGGGTAATTATTTTAATGGTATTTTGGGACCATTCTAGGGGCTTTGGCACTTTCTCTTGTCTGCTTTGCCTCTCTAGTTGACATTCCATTTTTAAGGCAAAGTGTTAAAACTAAAATGAAAAGAATCATCATGAAGAATAAGACATTTGATTATATTCTTTTAAAAATTTATTTCTTTTGCTTTTTTTGGACTACACCAGTCTTGCTTAGGGATTACTATTGGCCCTGCACTCAGGAAGTACTTCTAGGAGTGCTTGGAGGACCATATGGGATGGTGGAGATTGAACCCGGGTCAGCCACATGTAAGACACACTCCTTACTCACTGTACTATGGCTCTGACCTAATTAAATTTTTTAAATTTTTTTTATTTTTGGGCTACACCTGGTGACACTCAGGGGTTACTCCTGGCTATGTGCTCTAAAATCGATCCTTGCTTGGGGGACTAAATGGGACACGGGGGATTGAACGGTGGTCCCTCCTGGGTCAGCCACATTCACGGCACATGCCCTACTGCTGCGCCATCGCTCCGGCCCCTCAATTATATATTCTTAAGAGCAAAGTCATCAAAATTAACAGATGCCTCTTGATATAATTTCAAGACTGTAGAATTTCAGCATATGGAAATAATAAACTTGGAGATCATTTTTTATAGGGTTTTGAATCTATAATAAAGGTCCGTTTTCATAGCTGTATTTAATGAAAGGAATTATACTGTGTGTTTATAGACACATTTAGATAAAAGAAAAATTTAAGACCATTCTAATTGTAAATCATTTTCACCATAAAGCCTTATGTTTTCTAGTTTGCATCTTATTTAATATTTTTCTCTTTTCTACATTCTGAGAGGAAGTTAGGAAAACATGCTTGATATAAGATGCAGTGAAGCAGAGAAAGACTTGTTAGGTCATTTCTACCTCATGTGAATTATGATGATGATGGTTCTGTATTTTTAATATGTATATATTGTCCTCACCTAGTCTTTTTAAGAGATGTTTTACTTGCAACAAATACTTAAATTGTTTATATCTGCAAAGTTTTATATATAACAGTTAATGGGTAACATTTTCTTAAGTGCTGGAGATTTTTGTTTGTTTTGTTTTTAAGTGTTAGAGTTGAAATCTGCTCTGTGTGAGATGACTCACTGAGACCTGGGGAATCTGTTACAGAATGTGCAAGTTCAGGAGCGGGTTCTGACGTTTTAAAAGAGTGAATAAGACCTTTGGATAATTGTTTTCTTTTTGATATTTCTTTAATAAAACTTCTAATGCATGCTGTGGATTTAGTGGCCTGTATATCTGGTGATTTGAGCCTTGCAAAAACCATTGCATGACTGGTGTATGTTAGATGCAGTATTAACTTGCCTTGAGCTCCCTATTACCTCAGTAGTGTACTGGATGTTCTACTCCACAGAATTGGGGTGAGGATAGCTATTACAGTTTTATACTATACTGTGTTACCAGTAACTGCTCTGCATCTGTCCCAAACTTAATAAACAAAAAAGGCCTGTTGCTTTAACAAAGATTTATTTTTTCTAAAAACACACCAAAGTCTTATCTGTTAACTGATAAATGATTATAAAATATGTATGCATTCTATGTTTTCTATTAAAATTGCCTCAACATTGTATTCCAAAATGTTTGCCTAGGAATGAAAACTATCCTATGTCACAAGGGCATGTCTTTTCCTACTCCTTATTTTGTACTGTTTGACCATCAATATTTTCAGCTTCAATATGTACAGGAAATCACAAGTCTATTTCATTTGTGCCTCTAAAATGAACCCATTTCCCTTTAAGAGAAGAACAGAGTGGTTCAGGCATAACCAATACTACTGCTATTAAAAAGGTTTAGGAAAGAGAAATCTAGCTATGAAAACTGTAGCCTCTTTCAGGCAAAACAGAAGTATAGGCATGCAGTGATATGAAATTCTGAGTGTAAAAAATAACTTAGTTTAATCTTAAAAGGAGTGTCCACATGATTACACTTAATTCAAAGAGAAATTTTGAGACCCTTTTCAGATGATTGTAGAGAAAGTTAAGTTAATACCCAGTGCTACTAGAGTAGTTTATAGTTAGTTTGAAGTCAGAAACGGGCATGGTGTTATTTGTTGTTATACCATTTAGTTGTTGACTGTTAAAGCATCCAAGTTCCACAGTAAGAGATGGATGCCCTTTAAATGTAAACTCATCTTTTCTGAAAAATAGATGTTTACATACATTTGGCAACTGACTGACTGATTGTGCAATAGTTCCTTCTGGAGGTAGGTAAAGAGTTAATAGAAATAAATACTCCCCCCCCCCAAAAAAAAAAAAAAACAGGGAATATAGACCCTCCCAGAAGTAGACTGGAAGTTTGGGATTGAGTCTATATGCCATGGACTTTCTCTGCCAGTTCCTGTTGTTGATCTTTTTATTGTTGTCATTTGTTTTTCTTTGTTTTTCTTTTTGATCTCCTAGTTGTTCCTCTTTTCCCCCCTCCCCACAAGTTTCCCTTCACTGAAAAATTCTACTTCCACAAGTCTTGCTATTGTTTTGTTCAGTTCTATTCAAGGATATGCGTTATTCGTGGTGGGAGTTCTTCTAAAAGCCTCTCTGACTTCACTTTAAGAACCGTACAGGTGAAAAATCAGCTATTGAGGACTTTTTTGCCCCTTGACAATAAAAATGTTTGATCTCAAGCCTGTAAGTTGGAAGCAGTGGCTCCTGCTGGGCTGGAATCCTTGGAATCATTGGGCTGATGGTAGGTGGGCTGTGTCACAGGGCTGATGGCTTGTATACCTACAGGAGGAGTTCTCTGGCCACACCGTTGGTACAGCAGCTCCTTCCAGGCTCATTCATGGAACAGGCATGGCGGCAGTCTTGGAGAAGAGTGCCAGCCCCGGTCAGAGGTAATTTTGTACTGCAGAAAGGTGAACAAGACCAGTAGGAAGCTCCCATAAGGACCAGGGGAGGGATGTGGGTGGATGTGAGGGGGAAACAGTGTGGGTCGCTGGGGAAATGAAAACCTCTGTTAAGACATATTTACATAATATGTATGCTTCGATGTATTTTTCATCTAGTCCAATCATCATAAGTGACTGATACAGCTAAACTGACTAATGTGATTCGTCTGTGAACATTTTGACTTAATCACAGTTACCACCATACCCGATCTCACAAATCATTGTGTTCTTCTCCTTTGAGCAAAGAGAACATATGATAGGCTACTTTTGTATTTGGCCCCAATTCCCATCTCAAAGGACTCATCTCTTTTATAAGCCCATGCTTTGCAGGAAGTAAAAGCGTTGTCTCTTGTTTTCTGTATGTCAGAAAACAAATGGATTCCTATTTCCCATAGGATTACCTATCTAGTATAAACCACTAGATTGTATCTATGGTCAGTAAGGTGACTATAGTCTCCCTTTCAAGTCCAGTCAGAGCTATGACTACTGAAATAGCACTCTCAAGAGTGCTGTTTAGAACTAAACACCCTGGTTTGCCACTGGAAAGATGGGATTCTCTCTGAGGGGAAAACTTGCTGTTCAGTTGCAATTTTGGAAGTTGAGGACATAGTTGAAATTATTAGTGTGTCCTTTCATGCCAACCCTTATGAAACCAAATAGATTAAGAATATCAGCAATTTCTTCACAGAAGCTCCTCAAATAAGTTGCCCAAGTTTCAGAGTTTTACATTCTGGTAAAAGTAAAGTAGTAATTTTGAATTGGATTTCAAAACAATAGTTGAGTCAATTATTTCTGTAAACTTCCTGAATTAGCCTCAGGCAGTTGGAAACAGCAATACTAACTGAAGGGAAGTGGATCAAGAGATGTCCTAGTGTGGCCTGTGAGATAGCATGGAGGTAAGGCATTTGCCTTCCACGCAGAAGGACAGTGGTTTGAATCCCGGTATCACATATGGTCCCCCATGCCTGCCAGGGGTGATTTCTGAGCATAGAGCCAGGAGTAACCCCTGAGCGTGCTGGGTGTGACCCAAAAACCAAAAACCAAGAACCAAAAAAAGAAAAAAAAAAAGATGTCCTAGTAGTTTTCAAAATCTGTAAATCCTAATGTGACTAGTTGTAGCGTGTAACATGCTGAAATTATGAAAGTAGTTAATAATGGTCATCATAACACAATAATCAAAGCTGTTGATGACCACTTTGGGAGATATCAGCAATGTCTAAATAAATACTCTGGGGCCCGGGAGATAGCATGGAGGTAAGGCGGTTGCCTTTCATGCAAAAGGTCATCGGTTTGAATTCCCGTGCCCCATATGGTCCCCCGTGCCTGCCAGGAGCAATTTCTGAGCATGGAGCCAGGAGTAACCCCTGAGCACTGCCGGGTGTGACCCTAAAACCAAAAATAAATAAATAAATAAATACTCTTAGGTAATGACACTTCAAGTAGTTGAGGAGATTAGTGTGAGTAATTTAGACCATTATTGTAATTGTTTCAAAGATAATCTATAGTTATACTCAGGTTGCTGAAAGTTTACAAGATTAGATTATAAAGTTTTTGTTGTACAAATATTTTAAAGAACAAGATATACATTATTATTTAATTTATAGACATCCTTTTTGTGATATGGAAAGCAATTTTCTTAAGTTTAAAAGTCTTTCTTTGATATGGTTTTTACATACTGCTTTTTCTGATTATACAAAGGGAATTAAATGATTGCACCATTATATAAAGCAAATATTTAGCAATATGTCCATTTTTTACCAAATAATTGAGTTTGGGAGTTATTACCTTTAAAACAAAGGTTACTATAAAATATATTCTCCCTTCAGTAATTTTAATATTATTTAAATGTATGTAGTAATCTAAGTTTCCCTATTTTGCTTTCCATTAGGTTTGTCCATATTTTCTCAAGTTTAAAACTTTGATAGGCCTTTAAGAAAAAGAAATCAATTAATTTTGGAATAGAACAGGGTCTTAAAAGATATTTGCTGATTTACCTTATGTTTTTAACTTTGACATTTTTGCAAATTCTTATAATTGTCTTATGAACTTTGATGTATTTTGTAAGTACAGATTTTGTGGAGACTTACAGATATATTTTGTGTGGGTGAGAAACCAGGCTTCCATGAATTGCTGAGTTAATTCTTTTTTTTTTTTTTAATAAATAAAACTCTTTAAAAAATTATTTTTTGAGGGCCACACATTTCAGTGTAAAGGGACTTATTTTCAGCTCTGTGTTCAGGGATTACTCCTGGCTGGCTCTGGAAACCATATGGGATGCCAGGGATCAAACTTGGGTTGGCTGTGTATAAGGCAAATACCCTATCTGCTATAATACTGCTCCAGCCCCAATACCCATATTTTAAATCTATGGTTATAATAGATAAAATTAATTTGACACAATTTGTAAATTTTTAAATGCTGTCACTTCTTAGGCCAGAAATAAGTGCTGCATTCGTTCCATTTGATAGAAAAGATGAGAATCCCTTCTCCCCAGTGACATCCATTGCCTTCTTTACTTACTTCATTACTGTGACCTATTCAGGGCTATTAGAATAATCCAGACTGGTAGGATTTTCAGTTCAAGATTCTCCCTTCTCAGTCCCCTTTCGCAATGCTTTTAGAAAGGGGGAAAAATATAAAAAAAAAAAAAATCTAAAGGGAATCCATTAAACCATTTAAAACAGGAGATATATACTCAAAGAAATTGCTGAAATTAGAAAAAATACCAGGGTTGGAGGATAATATAAAGCATTAAACTTGTGTTTGCTGATTTTCTAGTATAATTCATAACTAGTTAATGTTAAAACCCTTTTACTAATATAATTGGCTTAAATTTGAAAATAATTTTGTTCTAAGACAGGCTTCCTGCTTCCTTAACTTTCTTAATGATTTTTTGTTTTTTGGCATGAGCTTCTAAATTAGTCTATTCAGTCTATGCTTGTTAAAGTACCAGTCATTTGTGAATTGACTTTCATAGTAAGTGTACAACTGTGTAAGATAGTGAATGACATTGTTAGTGCATGAAGGCAAACTGGCAAGAATTTCGGTTGTCTATTATACTGTGTGACTGGTTCCTACTAAAAGTTAGTTTACTGTGTTTACTCCTTTATTTAAAAGTAAATCACTAATTTCACTTATCCTAAAATATTTTAATAGTTGAGACTAATATCATGTTTTTATGGGGATTTTGAAGCTTTGTGTCAAGACCATATTTTTGACAAATCAGAAGCTTTTAATAAGGTGCTTGCTGCTGAGCTAATGATATGCTTTTGGTAGTATTTCTTATACCTATCTTCAATAGACAAATTCATGCTAGTGTGAATGTAATAATCAAGCCTCAATCAAACCATACTTAGTATGACAAATATTGCATTATACTGTAATTTAGGTATTCATGCTTCTGATAAAGGGCTTAATTCGACTCCTTGAGGAACCAGCAAAACACTATTGATTTTATACTGGAATGCAAAGTAGCAGCCATTTATAGTACAAGATAAAAATCACTTTCTAATTAAAATTGAATAAAGAGAAATTAAGAATCTTATGGCTTTACGTGTAATGGTACACAATCTTAAATGTAAAATTATATTTTGTATTAATTGTGTTCCTGTGCATGGGTTTCTGGGCACAAAAAAATTTCCAGTTAATCTTAATAGAAGCAGATAATCTTGACTTTTAAAACTTTTCTTAATTTCTTTCTGTAGGAACATTGCAGTGAACTAAACAACTTATTCCAGACATAATTTATTTGTTTATTTTATTCCCTTTTAAGAAAATGTCAAAGAGATTTTTGGACAGACTATCATTCATCATCATATCCCTTTTAACTGGGATTGTGAATTTATCCGACTGCATTTTGGACATAATCGAAAGAAGCATCTTAACTATACAGAGTTCACACAGTTTCTCCAGGTAAGCTTATTTATTTATTTTTTTTTTTTTGTGGCTGATACAAAAACAATGCTCCTCCTTTTGTTGAATTAAATTCTTTAATATAGGGGCTGGAGTGATAGCACAGTGGTAGGGCATCTATCTACCTTGCATGTGACCCATCCAGGATGGACCTGGGTTCGTATTCTGGCATTCCATATGGTTCCCTGAGCCTGCCAGGAGAGACTTTGGAGCAGAGAGCCAGGAGTAATCCCTGAGTGCTGCTGGGTGTGGCCCCAAAACAAAATTTTTTATTATAAAAAAAATATGGAGTCAGAGCGATAGCACAGTGGCAGGGCATTTGCCTTGCGTGCGATTGACCCCAGATGTACCTCGGTTCGATCCCCAGTGTCAGTCCCCCAAGCCAGGAGCGATTTCTGAGTGCATAGCCAGAAGTAACTCCTGAGCATCACCAGGTGTGGCTCAAAAAAAACAAAAACAAAAACAAAAAACCCCCGCAGTCCACTGTGGCTTTTATTTTTCTTCTTTGAAGACCCATACCCAGCAGTGTTCAAGTCTTTCTCTTTTGGCTTTGTGCTCACTCTTGACAGGCTTGGGGATTATATAGGGTGTTAAGGATCAAACCCTGGTTGACCAATGTAAGGCAAGCTCCCCATCTACTGTACTATTTAATGCTCTGGCCCCACTTTTATCCCTTTCTTTTTTTTTTTTTTTTTGTTTTTGGGCCACACCCAGTGACACTCAGAGGTTACTCCTGGCTATGCGCTCAGAAGTTGCCCCTGGCCTGGGGGACCATATGGGGCACGGGGGATCGAACCGCGGTCCATCCAAGGCTAGCGCAGTAAGGCAGGCACCTTACCTCCAGCGCCACCGCCCGGCCCCTTTTTATCCCTTTCTTAATTTCCCTTTCCTACACTATTTTCACCTCAGCTCTTTGAAATTTTTTTAAGTATTAGGAAGTAGAAAGTATAGAACTTTTATAAGATGAAATAATTAGAATAAACGCTATTATAAGGAAAACATCTAGCTTTTTATGTAGCAAATTAACTGTCCATAGATCTTTTTTTTTTTTTTGGTTTTGGGCCACAACTGG
>PVKC010018459.1:6455-19725 GCA_004027635.1 Crocidura indochinensis
GTATTAAGGACTCGGTTGTGTTGTCTTATCTTAGTCTGGATATCACTCTATGAAGCAGAAACTTTATTCTTTTCACTTTATAGGTGATGACATTGAGTCATTCAACCCCCTGACACAGAGCTCATTAAGTAGAACTGTCATGAGGTGAACCCAAGCAGTGTGACCCCATTATATGTTCACCTACCCTGGCCTGTAACTAGACATGCCATGTCACCTCTTTTCATCTTTATAGTAAGACTGAGCAGGTCTGCCTCACTACCCTCAGCCAGCATAGTGGGGAGTGAAATGAAGAAAGAGGCTTTCAGAACATGTTTTGAAAAGTAAAATATGTACCACAAATCTTATAGTTGTCTTCCAGAGTTATTTTTTGGGATTTCAGCACCAAAGGTAACCATAGATTGGGGGTTACAACATTTCTGATTCCAGGATACAGACAAAGCATCCACAATTGAACAGAACTCCTAACTGGTTTGCTTGCTGGCCAATCCTTTGGACTAATCCCTTTTCTTCAGCCCCCATGACTTTGGAGGGGGATCCAAATATATGAACCTCTTTCCATTTGGAGATAGGATTGGAGAAATATTCCCTGCAGGCTCAGATCTTTGGTGGATCTACTCCTGATACTAATAATAAGACTAGATAAATGGTCAAACACCTTCCCGAATTCTAATAATTAATTAGAATGCATGTTTCAATTCAGGACTGTTGTGTCTACAAAGAATATTGTGTTGCAATGTGCTCAGTACCGGGACACATAATAATTTTGATCAGTGTCTTGTAAGCACATAATCAGTGTCTCTTCAGAGACTTGGTAACTACTAGACTTGTAATATTAGAAGATTTGGTTCTTTAAAGAAATATGATTATGTAGGCAACTGTCATGGAAACTTAAAACATCTAGAATGTTTAAACCCTCCCATGCTTCTAGATTTTAGGGAAAAAGAGTTCTTAATGCCTGAAACCTGAAAACCACAGCAGTAACTAATGGAGCCATCTTATAATCAACAGAGACTGACAATAGGAATAATAAATCGGTGAATGAGACAGCAGATGTTTACCTCAGGATGGACCCATCTTGCTTCCCAAACTGGATACGTTCCAATGCCTGGATAAGTTTATGGTGGCGTATTAATAATTCAGTCAATTATTTACCAAGTTCCTACTCTATGTCAGGAAGTAAAGTAAGCTGTTGAAATGCATCAGTGAATAAAACTTTCTGTTTTCATATAGTCAACATGCTAGAAATTCTCAAAATTTACTTCCAAGAACCAGAAAAAAAAGAGAGAACTCCATTTGTTGCATCGTTTCAACTTTTGCCTAAAATTGTATTTGTCACACTCTGGCAAATACCTGCTTGTTTCAACAACATTCTGGCATTTGATACTTTCTTTTTGCAAGAGGTTCCTTAGAGGTAGAAAAACCCTTATAGTACATATCTTATTTTTCACCTTGGGAGATATAAAATATATTAGTTATGCAGTTCTGAGTAAGAACAAATTAGTGTCAAGGTAAAATAAGGTCCTTAACTTCTTATTTAATGTGGAAGCATTCTAGTTCCTATAGTCTGTTTTCAGAATTTTGGTCTATTGATTCTTTCACCACCAAAATCAACTCCTTTATGAATAATTCCCCTCATTTTACAGAAATGAAAAGCCTAACAAGTCATTTTATGTTGAACTCTGTCCTTTGCAAGTTTTTATGCATATCATTTTTTTCTGTTTCCCCCAGATATGAACCCATAATGTTAAGGCCATTTTCACCTATCCTATTGCCCAGAGAAACCAAGTGAGACCCAGTGACTTACCGAATGTCACAGAGTTTATAAGAAAGTTGTGCCCACACTCCTAGTCAGTATTCTCATGCGGAGTTTTAGAGTTCTCTCTGCGAAACATAGATCTCAACAACTGGTTGGGAATGTGAACGCTTGTGACATCCTGAAGATATTTTCATGGCTAGTGGCCAGTTAGCATTTAGGTCACACGTTTTACTTCCCAGTATGAAGGATCCTAGCTCTGTATCCTCAGATCATTTTAAGGTCTAGTGGTTAGAGGCTGGTTGAATAACAACAGTAACAACCAGACACCCAGATGCTAGCCTTTTAGATCAGAAAAGGCAATATTGGGCAGGCTGGCCCATCCCCTATCGTCCTCATATGTCCTATTTCTGTGAGGGTGATACTGACTCACTGATTGCTACCCTATGGGTTATCAGGCTGTGGCGCAATGAGAAGAGATTCTCATCTGTGTGAGGTGTCTTCAGAATGGTTGGGTCTCTACTGAGGTGACCAGCCTGACTAGAGGGAGGAGACACATTTATCAGTATCATCAACAGAAGGTTTTGGCGGTTTCATTTTTTTCCCCAAACTTAGCTAACCTATGTATGCTACAGTCATCCCAAACCTCTTTAGACCTCAAGTGCATTTTAATAAACTTGTTTGTTTGTGGCTATAAATAGGGCCAATTTTAACTTGTTTGCTTATAGGTCACATTATTCTTTAAGTTCTTTCCCAAAGGGTTGGTTACAGAAAGGTTGTTAATATAATAAAAGGAATTAACTAACAGTCCTAGGTACTGCCAAGTTAATTGTGTTGCTCTGTATCTGACTCATCAGAATTCTAGTTCCAATTACCTTTACTAAGACACAAATAGCAAATTAGAAAATGCCCTTTTGCAGGGGTGAGGCCTTGCAGTCCACCATCACATATCCCTGGCACCACATATAGTTCCTGCAACACTACCAGAAGTCACTCACGAACACACAGTTTAGAATAGTGCATGGGTAGTGTCAGGTCTGACCCAAAATCCTGGCTTTCAAGAAAATTATGAAAAAAAAACTTTTCTTTTATATGACTCAAAGTGTTGATGGGTTGAAAAATTATATATAAAATTATGTAAGTTATAGGATTTTATTGTTTTATCATTAACATTATGTAAATTATTAATGTATTATGTAATATATTAATATATAATTATACAATGCACCACTATATAATTATATAATATAATAATATATTGTGTAATATATTGTATGTTTATATAATTATTATATAAATTATTTGTAATAACCCATATATACACATATAGTTATTGCTTGGGCTATATCCAGTTATACTCAGGGTCACATCCAGTTATATTCTGAGTTTATTCTTATCTCAGAGCTGAGGGGTCACTCCTAGTGGTTCTAGGTGAATCTTTTGAAATATTGAACCCGAGTTAACTGTATACAAGCCTTACTTGCTATACTATCACTCAGCCTCTTAATTTGTAAAGGGCCTCAGCATAACCTGTAAGTGCTGGCTTGACCTGGCCTTACACTACTACCCCTCCAAACACAACTCTTTCTATGTTCTCTATGCTTATTATGCTAGCCACATTCTGAATGCCATGAGGTACTTCTCATGTCAGAATTCATGTATTTCCAACTCTCTTTGGAGTGATTCCTGTCTAGCCCTTTGAAATCCTAGTCCTTCTGTACCAAATGTGTGTATTTTTGTATCATAACCACCCCACAATTTATATTTCAAAATTTAATCTATAACATGTTTTGTAAATCAAAAAATTAGAGCCTGAAAACTCTGGACTCTTTTTGGACTGGGGCCAGACAGCCTTCTCCCTACTTCCCCGCCTCTGGCACTTCTGAAGCCCCGGAAGCTACACACATCCCACAACCATCATGTAAACTCATAGGCCCAGATCCATAGATTCACAATTAATCTCTGAAAGATGCAAGCTAGGCTGCTAAAATTCACCGATATACTCATCTTCAGGTTGAGAACTCGGGGATGTCTTTGGGAGTGGGCTAGGTTTTGACTCTACACTGCCAAAGCTCCACAGCTGAGCCCACACCCAACAGCTACAACCAAGTCCAACTTCACTACTTCATAACTGATCTCTGAAGAGACACCAAACCAACATTCCAGGCGCACTGTTTTTTAGGACTGAAAACTCTGGGATCTTCTTAGAGTGGTTGTAGACAGTCTCCCCTTAGCTCCTATACTTCCGGAAATCACATCAGCCACACTCTAATCCCTATCTACCAACACATAAACTTATAGACCCGGTTCTACAGATTCTTCTACTCCTGGACTGACATCTCCAAATTTCTCAATACAGACAATACTAGTAAGTAGCACAGCAGATTAGACCAGAAAGTAGCATGGATACCAACTAAGTCCAATCAAAAACAATTACACGAAAAACTCAACTAGCCACAAACAACTTAGCAACTCCAGACAATAATTTAATGACCCCATTATGAGAAATAACACTTTTTACAAATTTTCTTGTACTGAAGTGTTTGTTGATAATTCCATTAGCCATTTAGTTGTAATGAGCCATCTAGAATAATTATTTTAGGCCTGCCAAGTAGGTAGTCTTGAGGGTGGATGGGAAACTGGGAACAATGGTGGATAGAATGTTACACTGGTAGTGGGACTGGTTTTGGAACATTGAATGCCAGAAACAGATATATTATGAACAACTCTGTAAGCTAAAGTGTAAAGTATAGTAATTTAAAAAAATGCCTCTGTGAGATGGAGCCTTTGGGAAGTGTTTAGGTCATGAAGATGCAGCTCTCAGGAATGTGGTTGGTACACTCATGTGTGAGAACATAGTGCAGATAGCCTCTGAGAATCAGAGGTAGACTCTCACCACACACCAATTGTACAAGCCTGACTCTTGGATTTCTTATCCTCCAGAGTGATAGAAAATCAATTTCTCTTGCTTGTCAACTATTCATTTAATAATAATCCACTATAGCAGCCTCAAACACATGTGTGTATGTGTGTGTGCCATATCAGCTCCACTCAAGCCTTATTCCTGCCTCTATGCTTAGGAATCACTTAGTAGAATTCAGGGGTTGATATGAAGTTCCAGAACTTATACCTGGGGTGGCTACATGCAAGGCACTTTCCTTAATTACTGTGCTATTTCTTTTGCCCCCAAAATTATTATATTTCTTATGAAGATCTCAGAACAAACTTTCTCTTCTCAGCCCTTTCTGCCCTTCTCAAGTCACCCTTTGTATCTCGGTACTTTGTTCCATTTCATGTGATAATATTCTTTATTTAAAAAAAAATTGAGGTTCTACTTGGTTGTATGCAGGGCTTACTACTGGCTCTGTGCTCAGGGATCGTTCCTGGAGAAGCTCAGAGGACTACCTGGGATTTAAGAGATCAAACCCAGGTTGGTCATGGGCTAGTAATCAACCTACCCAATTTCTGACCCAATAAGATACTTATTGAGTAGTTCCAACAAGGTAAGCACCTTGACCTTGACTGTTAATGTATGTCTAGCACCAAGAATAGTGTTGATGTAGAGGAATGTGTGAATATATTTTGGCATTAATGGGCAAAGATCAGCCAGATATGAAATCTACTGAATTTGGTGTTCTAATTTCTTTCCTTCCCCAGGTCCCAGTAGGGGCTGGAACAATAGTACAGTGGGTAGGGCATTTGCCTGCATACAGCATTCCAGGCTCGATCTCTGACATCCCATATGGTCCCAAGCACTGCCAAGAGTAATTCCTGCGAGCAGAGTCAGGAGTAACCCCTGAGCACCACCAGATGTGGCCCCCAAACCAAAAACAAGCGAACAAAAAAATTTTAAATTATAGTACTTTTTTTGTTTTAACATTGAATGGTGCTCAGAGACTACACCTGGTTTGGCACATTGAGATTATTCCTGGGGCGCCCAGAAGACTATATAGTACAGGGGATTAACCTGTGAAAAGCATGTACTCTAGTGTACTGAGCCATCTCCCCTAACTAACAAAATTGTTTTATTCAATCCTGTTTGCCTTGCTCATAACAAGGCATTGCAAACAGATGAAATAAATGAATAAGCACATATGCATCCATGCATATAAATGTGAATTATCTCGGAACAAAGACAACTGAGTTTTTACTAAGGTTTTAAAAATTCTTGTAAAGATAATTTATCTTTCTTAAGTCTCAAGGATGTCCGATATTCAGATGATTTCAAATGGATGTTCTGTTTAAAATAATTACAGAACACGGTGGAAAGAAAAAAGTTAATAAAAGGAAGTAAGTCATTTTCTAACAAAATAGATTTCATAAACTTAAAAAGTTTGTATTTTTTATCCTAAAACACTTAAGGCAGCATGTTGGTTTTGAATGAACTCTGCTGAATTGTAGTAAGTAAATATCATTATTATTAACATTAGGCTTTGAGTGTAAAGGTTTTGCATGGGTTTTAATTAATTTTAATGATGAATTTTTTTTTGTTTGTTTTTGGGTCACACCCGGCAGTGCTCAGGGGTCACTCCTGGCTCCATACTCAGAAATTGCCCCTGGCAGGCACGGGGGACCATATGGGGCACCGGGATTCGAACCGATGATCTTTTGCATGAAAGGCAAACGCCTTACCTCCGTGCTATCTCCCGGGCCCCTTAATGATGAATCTTAAGATGAGCTATAGAAATTAAGCTCTAGTGTATATGATTTTTAGGAAATTAAAAATAAGTTGATCATGAATATTAATGGATGCCTACCTATTTAATCATATACACATATTTATAAATTTTATAAAGAGAAAACAAGCATGCCTATGTATATTTTTATTGCCATGGTCCCAAAGCATTGTATGTATGTATGTATGTATGTATTTATTTTGGCTTGGGGGCCACACCTAGTGGCTCTCAGGGGTTACTCCTGGTTCTGTACTCAGAAATCACTCCTAGCACTGGCCCATAAAACAAATCTCCAGAGGCCTGAGCGGTGGCGCAGAGCTGTAAGGCATTTGTCCTTGTTGGCACTAGCCTAGAATGAACTGTGATTTGATCTCCTGGTGTCCCATATGGTCCCCAAGCCAGGAACAATTTTTGAGTACATAGCCAGGAGTAACCCCTGAGCATCACCAAGTGTGACCCCCCAAAAAACAAACAAAAGAAATCTCCATAAAATCAAGAGGATATAAATTGTACAAATTACCTTCTCAAATTACAAGGCACTAAAATTAGAAGTGAACAAAAAAAGGGTCACAGAAGCAAAACTTTAACACCTGAAAATTAACCAGCTTATTGCTAAACAACCAGTGAGTCAGAGAAGAAATCAAAGAGGAAATCAAAACATAGCTGGAAACAAATGACAATGAAGATACAAGTTATCAAAATTTATGAGACACAGCAAAAGTGGTACTAAGAAGAAAATTTATAGCTTTGCAAGCACCCATCAGAAAGGTAGAAGGGGTCTACATAAATAGTTTAATGACACAGCTTTTAAAATTAGAGAATGATCAATAAAAGAAACCAGAAATAGGTAGGCAGAAGAAATAATGACGCTGAGAGCAGAAATCAATGAAATGGAAATCAAAAAGAAAACAATTCGAAAGATCAACAAAAGCAAACGTTGGTTCTTTGAAAAACCACTAAAAAACTCACAAATAAACAGAGAGAAACTTAATAAACCAGATTAGAAATGAAAAGGGTGAGATCACTACAGATACTGCAGAGATTCAAAAGGTAATCAGATATTACTTTGAGAGCTATGCCACAAAACATGAGAACCTGGAAGAAATAGATAAATTCTTGGACTCCTACAATCTTCCATGGTTAAACCAGGATGATCTAGCATATCTAAATAGACTCATCACTACTGAGGAAATTAAAAGAGTAATCAAAAGTCTTCCTAAAAACAAAAGCTCAAGTCCAGATGGATTCACTAACAAATTCTTTAAAACCTTTCTAGAGGAACTACTCCCAATTCTTTTCAGGCTCTTTGATGAAATTGAAAAATCAGGACCACTCCCAAATAGTTTTTATGAAGCTAACATTACCTTGATACCAAAACCAGACAAAGATATTGCAAGAAAAGAAAACTACAGACCAATATCCCTGATGAACACAGATGCAAAGATCCTCAACAAAATTCTGGCAAATCAAATCCAATGCCTCATCAAGAAGGTCATACACCACAACCAAGTAGGATTTATTCCAGAAATGCAAGGATGGTTTAACATATGTAAATCAATCAACAAAATACAACATACCAACTGAAATAAAAATAAAAATCATATGGTTGTATCAATAAATCATAGAAAGCATTTGATAAAGTCCAACACCCATTCTTGATAAAAAAAAATAAAAAACACTCATTAAGATGGGAATGGAAGGAACTTTTCTCAATATAGTCAAGGCCTTCTACCACAGACTAATGGCAAATATTATTCTCAATGATGATAAACTAAAAGAATTTCCTCTAAAATCTGGTAGAAGAGAAGGCTGCCCTCTCTCACCACTCCTATTCAACATAGTGTTGGAAGTTCTTGTCATAGCATTTAAGCAAGAAAAAGATATCAAGGGCATGCAGATAGGAAAGAAAGAAGTCAAGCCCTCACTGTTTGCAGATGACATGATAATATATTTAGAAAACCCTAAAGACTCTACCGAAAAGCTTCTAGAAACAATAGATTCATATAGCAAACAGAGAGTAGCGTGCAAAAATCAATGGCCTTTTTATACATCAATAATGATAGAGAAGAAATGGACATTAAAAACAACCCCATTCACATAAGTGTCACACAAACTGAAATATCTTGGAGTCAACTTAACTAAAGACATGAAGGACCTGTACAAAGAAAACTACAAAACCCTGCTTCAAGAAATAAAAGAGGACATGAGGAAATGGAAACACATACCCTGCTCATGGATTGGCAGGATTAACATCATTAAAAATGGCAATACTCCCCAAAGCACTGTACAAATTTAATGCAATCCTTCTAAGGATACCCATGGCATTCTTCAAAGAAGTGGATAAAATACTCCTGAAATTCATTTGGAACAATAGACACCCACGAATAGCTAGAGCAACCCTTGGGAAAAGGATTATGGGAGACATCACTTTCCCAAACTTTATATTGTATTACAAAGCTATAGTTATTAAAACAGCTTGGTACTGGAATAAAGACAGACCCTCAGATCAGTGGAATAGACTTGAGCATTAAGAATATGTGCCCCAGATATATAATCAATCACTCTTTGATAAAGGGGCAAGAAATGCAAAATAGAGCAAGGAAAGCCTCTTCAACAAGTGTTGGAGCAACTGGTCAGCCACTTGCAAAAAAACAAACTCAGACCTCCATCTAATACCATGCATAAAGGTCAAATCCAAATGGATTGAAGAACTGGATATCAGAGCAGAAACCATAACCATAGGTATATTGAACAACACAGAGGTAAAACACTCCATGACATTGAAACTAAAGGCATCTTCAAGGCAGAAACAGCACTCTTCATACAAGTGGAAACAGAGATTAACAGATGGGACTATATTAAGCTGAGAAACTTCTACACCTCAAAGTAAATAGTTCCTAAGATACAAAAGCCACCCACAGAATAGGAGAAACTAATTACCCAATACCTAACAGACAAGGGGCTAATATCAAAAATATACAAAATATATACAAAATATACAAAAATATATAGAATTCAACAAGAAAAAACATCTAATCCCATCAAAAAATGGGGAGAAGAAATGAACAATTTCTCAAAGAAGAAATACAATAGCCAAAAGATACATGAAAAAATGTTCCACATCACTAATCATCAGGGAGATGCAAATCAAAACAAAAATGAAGTACCATCTCATGCCAGTCGAGACTGGCACACATCACAAAGATCAAGAACAATAAGTGCTGGTGGGGATGTGTGGAGAAAGGAACTCTCATTCACTTCTGGTGGGAATGATGTCTAGTCCAGCCTTCATGGAAAACAATATGGAGATTCCTCAAAAAACTGGAAATTGAGCTCTCATCTGATCCAGCTATACCACTCCTAGGGATATACCCTAGGAACACAAAAATGAAATACAAAAATCCTATATTCATCACAACACTATTTACAATAGCCAGACTCTGGAAACAACCAAGATGCCCTTCAACAAATGAATGGCTAAAGAAACTGTGGTACATATATACAGTGGAATATTATGCAGTCATCAGGAGAGATGAAGTTATGAAATTTTCCTATACATGGATGGACATGGAAACTATTATGCTGAGTTAAAAAAGTCAGAGGGAGAGAGAGACACAGAATAGACTCACCTATCTATGGGTTTTAAGAAAAAGAGAAAAAAAAGATAGAAAAGAAATCACTCCTAGAAAGCTTGAGGGGCCATATGGAATGCTGGGGAACAAACCCAGGTCAGCAGCATGCAAAGCGAGTCCCCATCTGCTGTGCTATCTCTCTGGCCCTCAAAACATTTTAAATGTCAGGTACAAATTATAATTGACAGACCAATACCATATGAACTTAGAACTGAGAATTGAAAAATAATTCTGGTTAAATAATGTATTCAATGTTTTTATGGCATTATGGTTGTCCTGTCTAGTACCAGAGGTGACAGAGAAAGAAGGAAAATTAGAGTGTCTGTCTTTTGGAGGCCATAGACCAGGATACAGTAAGTCACACATGTAAAGAAATAGAATGTTTGGAGAATTTGATACGTATTATTAGCCACATTCAAATATGTTGCTATTGGGGTACCTAGAAGGAGAATAATGGTCACAGGTGTCTTGGTGGGGCCAGATAAGGTGATAAGCTCAAAGAACATTGTATTTTAGTCACATGCTTCATAGCTCAGAATTACTCTCTACCCTGATTATAATGTGGTACGGCTGTAGGAGATGACTATTGATCACTAACTGATTGATTCATGGTTGACTTATTCAAAAACAAAAACAAAGGAAGCATATTTGTGACCAAAGACTAAAGAATCCCAAGACTAAATATGATTATTTATTTTGGGGTACTTTTGGGGGGAGGCCAGATCTATTTGACGCTCAGGGGTTACTCCTGACTATGTGCTCAGAAATCGCCCCTGGCTTGGGGGAACCATCTGGTATGCCGGGGAATCAAACCATGGTCTGCCCTAGGCTAGCACTTGCATGGCAGATGCGCCACCTCTCCAGCCCCTAAGTATGATTATTCATTGACTAAATACATTATTGACTAAATATGAATAAATAAGAAATAAATATGTTAAAGGGGAAAAGCATATTCTT
This sequence comes from Crocidura indochinensis, assembly GCA_004027635.1. Lineage (NCBI taxonomy): Eukaryota > Metazoa > Chordata > Mammalia > Eulipotyphla > Soricidae > Crocidura > Crocidura indochinensis. Next base: position 17,474 of record PVKC010018459.1, read on the forward strand.
AACACATGCTATAGGAACCAATTGGTAGAATTATTGAAGATTGTTAAAGATAAAAAACCGACTACTGTAGTTGGTGACACATAAGCATATTTAATTACCACCTTAACTTTTCTGAGCACTTTTGAGTCAAATCAATGAAAAAGAAACTGCACTTGCACAGCCTACTCAAATTGAGGCTCTAGGTTGGAGAGATAGTACAGAGGATTCCCTTTGTACTTCCTTTAGGAAAGATACCTAAACACAAAATCAGGAATAAGTCCTGAATATCTTGAGTATGGTCTAACCCACCTATCCCAATGAAAAAATTAAGAAGGCTACAACCAGTAGCAGCTAATGTTTCTTTTCCTTAGAATACTCTAATCAGGGGCCCGGGAGATAGCATGGAGGTAAGGCGTTTGCCTTTCATGCAAAAGGTCATCGATTCGAATCCCGGTGCCCCATATGGTCCCCCGTGCCTGCCAGGAGCAATTTCTGAGCATGGAGCCAGGAGTAACCCCTGAGCACTGCCGGGTGTGACCCCCCCCCAAAAAAGAATACTCTAATCATCGTTCGCAAATACCTTCCTAAAAAATGATCTATTGATTCTCTGAGTAGAGAGTAGGCTTTGAATGATGTCAATTTGGTTTTATAGAACAAATGGTTAGAAATAAATCTTGTGTGCAGAGCTGGTGGTTGTTAGGATCCCAAGGATATGGTTGAGTCTCAAAGAGAGGATTTCCCAACATATCTACTCCCTGGTCCCTAGATACTCCACAGTTACCCCTTACCCTTACCTGGTCATTTTTGAACAGACGTAAATAAAATGTGAGGAACATACAACCTGCATATTTAGTTTGCCCCTTCTTTGGTACCTCCACAGAACTAGATGCAGTGAGAACTTGGAATTCATATCCTCTGCTGCCAGGAGGTATGTCTAGCCAGGGAGTAGAACAACTGATGGTGGAATACCCTTTGGATTAATTTAGGGATTAGAAGCAGGAGTTTAGGAGTCTCGAGGACATAGTTCCTAGCAGACCACTATTATATATGATGAAATCTAACAACTAGCATTTCAGTGAGAGCAAGGGAAAGTTTAAGAAGACATTCTTGGGGGGCCGGGCGGTGGCGCTAGAGGTAAGGTGCTGCCTTGCCAGCGCTAACCTAGGACGGACTGTGGTTCGATCCCCCGGTTCCCCATGTGGTCCCCTGTGCCTGCCAGGAGCGACTTCTGAGTGAATAGCCAGGAGTAACCCCTGAGCATCAACGGGTGTGGCCCAAAAACAAACAAACAAAAAAAAAAGAAGACATTCTTGGAATCAGAGAGTTAATGGGAAAGACAGACAGTTCCTCGTCCTGGCTCTCAAAGACTATTTGAAGTTTGTTCAATTTATCACTTCCAGAACGAGAAATATTCAATGAATATTTTTTAAATAAAAAGAATTTTTGTTGGTTCTGTCTCAGTGATTGTCATTGCCTTTCAGAAGTCTACAACAATAACTGTTACCTATGATGCCATGATAGATAGGCATGACCAAAAGTAAATGTTAATTGGCATCATTACCCAGTTAATATTTTAAGATGTGTTATCCACTTTTCTCTAGTTTTGCTGTATTAAAATTTGTGGCTTACTATGAGTATTTAAAGAAAATGTTCTCTTATTTCTAATGTCAGTTCACTTGGACTTTGCTAGTTATTAGTCAGAAATGACAATAATTTTTCTTCAAGTGCAGACAGAAGCTGAGAATTTCCAAATTCTAATGAGTCACCTCTGAAACAATCAGTCATTCATCCCTGAACTTCAGCCTCAGACACTACCAGGAAAGGGATCCTGGATTTCCCATCTTAACGCCAAGTATCAGCACTAGGCCATGACTTTTGTGTATGAATATTCATAGATTGTCAGTATGAAAGCATGTAAGCAAATCCCTAAGAAGATGTGCTTCTCAAATGTTCATATTGATCATTTGTCTGAAGCCTATGTCTTACTACTAAACAATATCTGACATTCATTATCTACACAGGAAAATCTATACAAGTTATTATGAGGAAAAATAATATCAGCGAAAGGAAATGAGGGCTTACAGAGAATAAGAGTGTTTGATAATAACATTTAAACCAAGGAGACTCTCAAAGTGGTTCAGAGCTGGGTCTCTCAAATTTTATTTTTATTTTATCCAGCTCTATTTTTTATGTTATCATTTTCTTGCAACGATTTATTTAAAGACACTTGCAAACAAAGTTTTTATACTAGTAGTAGGAAATGGAAACTTATA
>PVKC010018460.1:0-19621 GCA_004027635.1 Crocidura indochinensis
TGTGTTTTTTTTTTTTTTTTTTTTTTTTTTTTTTTTTTTTTTTTTTTTTTTGGTTTTTGGGCCACACCCGGTGACGCTCAGGGGTTACTCCTGACTATTTGCTCAGAAGTTGCTCCTGGCAGGCACGGGGGACCATATGGGGAACCGGGGGATCGAACTGCGGTCCGTCCGTCCTAGGTTAGCGCAGGCAGGCAAGGCAGGCACCTTACCTCCAGCGCCACCGCCCGGCCCCTCCACAAGATTTTCTAATCCTCTCAATGACTCTGTGTGTGAGGAATTGTTCATATGGTTCCAGAGACTGGAATACTGAGATTCTGGGAATCAAGGGCATTGTTCTGCAGTTGATAGAATTCTGATATCTGCTCTTGACTCTATCAGCATGTCCCTGCCAAGTGCTAAGAAGCAGAGCCCAGAGGGAGACCATTAACACACAAATTTGGGGGTTGGAGCAGCCTCTACGATGAAACCTGCTCCTTAACTCATATCCTTGTAAACTAGGGGTCCTGAACAAGCCTTAATACTCATGAATATTTGTTGTTGCCTTAGAAAATTTGTTCTCTTCTTAAGAAGGTAGAAAAGTTTATTGGAAAGTAGAGGAGAAAGGAGAGGAAACTTTCAACAAGGGGAGGAACTTAGCATAGAACAAAGTTCAGAAAATTCTTTTTTGATATTGTGGGGTGTAGCATGACAGAGCAGAGCTGTAAAGGTGCTTTCTGAGCTGAAGCTGGCATGCCAGAGGCATCTCCCTGTCTTTATTTTGCAGGTTTCTTTTTTTTTTTAATTTTTTTTTTTGGTTTTTGGGTCACACCCGGCAGTGCTCAGGGGTTACTCCTGGCTCCATGCTCAGAAATTGCTCCTGGCAGGCACGGGGGACCATATGGGGCACCGGGATTCGAACCGATGACCTTTTGCATGAAAGGCAAGCGCCTTACCTCCATGCTGTCTCCCGGGTCCCTATTCTGCAGGTTTCAACAAAGGTCAGGAGGTAGCATTTGGCTTGTGGGATGGACTCATTGGGTTCTTGTTTGCAGAGGGAAGCATGGGGGTTAAAGGAAATAAAAGAAAGAAGATTCAGGTCCAACTCCTCCATCAGGCCCAGAACTGTCATGGTTCCAATCTCAGAGCTATTCCCAACCTCTCATCATCATTGACCTCCAAACCTCCTCTGGCCAGGCCTTATCATCAGTACCAGCTCCAACTACCATCTGCAACCTATCTCACACCAGTCATTCGGCATTTCAGTCATCAGATGCCAGCTTTCTCCCAAGCTCAACCCGAGCTCAGCCATGCCAGGCCTAACCTCAGACCCACCGAAGCAGCATTCTGGTTAAAAACTCATCCCTAACGCAGGCCCTCAACCCCACCCTTAGCTCTGCTTGCCTCAGTGCTAACCTCAGCTCCAGCTTGCCCTGGGCCACAAGGCCCACTAGTGGTCTGCTCTGTTCAAGGGCAGAAAGATCACCAGATGGCTTTCCTTGGCCTGGAGGTCTGAAAACCCTTATTTCAACAACTTCAACAAATATTTATGAAATTTGGCCTTCATGCCAGTTTTGTGGTGGTTGAGATACATCTGGAATATGCACGTTGCCTTGGGCAGAGGGAGGATATTCTTTGTCCCAGCTGCTTCCGCCCCAGCTAACTTTTCCCACCCCATCCTATATCTCTTTCCCTCCTCAGCTTCCCTCCTTCCCCCATGAGCCCCACTTCCCCTTTTCCCCAGCACCCCTCAGCTTTTAGTCTTCCCCCAACTCCCACCACATGCTCACAGACCACATCTTTTCTTTTGCAGAGGCCAGAAGTTCAGTGATGCTTTTGTTTAGAGCTGTCCCCTCTGTCACTGGGGCAGGACCCTTCTCCTGGGCCCGAATAAGCATCACAAAGGACAAGGGGAGAGGGAGGATTAGACAACTTGGCCTTTGCGATTCCACTTGCCAAGGTCATTGATCTATGCCCGAAGTTCATTGTATAAGTAGTGAGCGGATGTTAAACGGTGCCAACTGGATTTGGGCTGAGAATGGAGGGAGGTCCTGGCATCATCAATCGAATTGGCATTCTCTCTGCTGCATCAGAACACAACTCTCCTCAGCCTCATGGGAGGAGTCATGTCACTCCAGCTCTGTGGTCACCTCTCCAAGGTCTTCAAATGGTGTTTGGGAGCCTTTATCTGGGCCTAATCCAGTTTCTGACTTTGCTTTCCTCCCTGGTTTTTGACTCTTGCATCTGCTGGTTTAGCCTCAGTCCTTGTTCTCCTCACCGTCACCAGCTTTAACTTTCTCTTTTGCCATCTTTATTTGTGCGTGTGTGTGGGGGGGGTGTAGGACACATCTAGTGGTATTTGGGGATTACTGTTTGGGAATCATTCACAGTTCTGCTCTAGGAGCCATGCTCTATGGACAGTGCTAGGACCCTGCTCTAGCACTGGGAACAGAATTCAGACTTATTGCATGCAAAGCTCATGCTTCAGTCCTTTTAGCAGTCTCTTTGCTTTGGTCTTTGGTCTATTATGTATTATTTTTTCAATTCCTCTAGTTGTCTTTTTGTTTTTGTTTTTGGGTCACACCCAGAAGTGTTCAGGGGTTACTCCTGGCTCTATGCTCAGAAATCGCTCCTGGCAGGCTCAGGGGACCACCATATAGAATGCCAGGGATTTGAATCACCATCCTTCTGCATGCAACGCAAACACCTTACCTTCATGCTATCTCTCTGGCTCCCCTCTAATTGTCTTGACCCCATCTATTTTTTTCCCTTTCTATCTGCATCATTTTCTCCTTCTGCATCATTCTCTCTCTCAGACATGTACAACCAAAAGAATGCAATAGAATAGGAGCCTCAGGTGGCAGCTTGGGGAACACAGTTTCCTTGGCATGAAAGTGATCTGTAATTTTTGCCACTAAAAGTAGATACTACTGTTACTGTGTTAAGCATAACTCTGCATGACTTTTAGCATGTGGATTCTTGGGGTTGATCACAAAAAAATCTCACAGGATAGACATTCATGTCCCCATTTTTTAGAGAGGAAACAGATGCCTAGTGGTGTGCTATGCATGATTTTCCTGGAGATAGGGGGTGGTATGAGGGGCTGAGAGCTGTGGCACTGATTCCCTTTATCCCTTAATGACTCTATTAACTCTAGCTTCCATCTCCCAGAGGGAGGAATGCACTCAATTGACTCTGGGGTACAGAGGGGCCCTCATATCTGGGAGTCAGGGATGCTTTTTGCTCAGCTTCATGTTCTTCAGGCATTCCAGTCTTGAAGGAATATGGTAGAATCTACTATGAAAGGAAGTTTCCTAGAGACTTGGAGGAGAAGTTGTGTTCTTCAAAGTCTTGAGAATTAGGACCTTCCAGAGAAGACCCCTAGCAGCAAAGGGGAAGCTACAAGGGAGGGGAAGATCTGACAGGTACCTACCCAAGGGACAAGCTGCCTTAGCAGAGAACATAGTGGTGGTGGGAGCAGGCATAGATATGGCCAGGTATGCAAAGGGGGACATCCTAACCTGGTGTGAAGATGGGGAACTGTCAGTTCTGTAGGCTCCTGAGGTGTTTCCTGTGAGTGCTCCCAGAAGCTTCCAAAAAAAAGTAGATGCCTCTCTGCTGAACCCTGCAAGAACCTACCAGAGTTTGTGATCCTCACCCAATTTGAAAGGGCAGTGGTATCTGAATTGATTTATTTCACATCTTAAAACTTAAAATCTTGGGACCCGGGAGATAGCATGGAGGTAAGGCATTAGCCTTTCATGCAAAAGGTCATCAGTTCGAATCCCGGTGCCCCATATGGTCCCCCGTGCCTGCCAGGAGCAATTTCTGAGCATGGAGCCAGGAGTAACCCCTGAGCACTGCCGGGTGTGACCCAAAAACAAAACAAAAAAACAAAAACAAACAAAAAAAACTTAAAATCTTAGCAGCTGATAAACAACTCATTCACATGGGTTTTATGTGGAATTGGGCTGAAGTCAGATGAGAAGGTAGAGGCTGTAGAGATGAGTTATTAGTGAGCACAACTCACTGCCAACTTTTAAATTTTGTTGAGTGCTTGGCATCATTGGACAATTGTTAGCTATGTGCAGGCATTCTTCATCCTGAAAACGCTATGGGGAAAATGCCCCCACTGTCTGGCAAGGAAACCAAGGCTCAGAAAGGTGCAATGTTTGTCAATTTTTCTTTTGTGTTTGTTTTTGAGCCATACCCAGTGGTACTCAGGGCTTATCCTGGCTCAAAGAACCATAGAGGGTGCTGGGGATCCAACCTGGGTCAGCTGTGTACAATAAGTGCCCTTTCCCTATACTATTGCTCTGGTCTGGTTGTTTACTCTTGGGTCATACAAGAATCCAGGCTAGGAGTTCAGAACTCAGATTTTTTTGAATGGGGAGGAGTCCTCCCAAACAATGCTCAGGGACCACTTCTAGCAATATATAGCCAACCTAACCAGCAAAGCAGTACTGGTTGGATTTGAGTTGCCTGGAGAACACAAAACCACATCACACCCAGTGCTACTATTGCCAGGAATAAGACTTGGGACCTTATGCATATAAGACATGTGCTCTTCCTGGGATCCTGAAATTAAAATTCATGCCTACTATGCCTACCCTGTTTATTTATCTCATCATAATCCTGCTAGGTCACATTGATATTTATCACAGCTAGCATGCCGGAGCTTTTTGCTCTGTGGCTGATCCTCTGCAAAGCATAGAACTTGCATCTTTTCAGTTTACCCTAACAGCTCTGTAAGATATCTCAGCTTTGTAAACAAAGTATTGCGGCTAAAAATAAGGTTCAAATCAGCTTCAGAAGCATTTCCAAGCTCCTTAGCCATGATTGGGGTTTAGGAAGCTCCCTATTATCTAGCCCCTGCTCCTTTCTCAACCTCATCAGCGCCTTATCCTTCACACTCAACACTGTCGCTCTGGCTGCATTTCTCTGAGACCATTCTGGTGCTGAACACTTGTGAACCTTCTAAAACACTGTTTTCTCTTCCATGAATATTGGTCCCTCTGTACTGCCTGATGCCTACACATTCTTTAGTTCTAGCTGTGTTGATGCCCTCCCTCTTTGCTGATCATTGGCTGGGTGTCTATGTTCTGTTCTTCTGTAGACCTTTGTCTCTTCATAGCCTATACACTAAGTTATCACTCCTCTCTACTGGACTGAGACCACTATAAAGGGAGGAAGCTGTCTGTCAGGCTCACCATTGATTCTCTACTTCCCAGGTCAGCACCTAATTCCAGGCAATGGTCAATCCATGAGTAACAAGTAATGCTACATCAATAGATTATTCATCAAAGTGGACAAGTCAAGTCACTATTTACCTGTGATAAATGTTTTATTTTTAATTAAAATACACACACATATATATCTATATCTATCTATCTATCTATCTATCTATCTATCTATCTATCTATCTATATCTTTTATTTTGGGCAACACCCAGAAATGCTTAGATGTTACTTCTGGCTCTATGCTCAGTAATTACCATTGGTAGTGCTGGATGGGGGCATATAGAATGCTAAAGATCGAACCCAGGTTGGCCATGTGCAAGGCAAGTGTTTGCCTGCTGTACTATCACCCCAGCTCCTGTGGTAAATATTTTAAGTGTATAACCTCATTTAATTAAAGCCACAGCCTTAGAAAGCAAAGGCTATATATTTTTTTCCATTTAAAGAAAGGAAACTGAGGCAGATAAATTAATTCTGTGTCAAGATCAAATAGCTAAAACCAATGAAGCTGGAATTCACCCCATTCCAGCTTCTCTCCAACCATTCTGCTTCCATAGTCCAGATAATTGCAAAGGAACAAAATACAAGTACAGTTATTTATTTAAAAGAGCAAATGTTTTAGTGAAAAATGAACAAAAGGGGTTATCCTTTAAAAGCTCAAGAGAGGGACTGCTGGAGTGAGAGAATAGGGAATTAAAGCATTTGTCTGTTTGGGGGATTGGAGAGATAGCATGAAGGTAGGGCGTTTGCCTTGCCTGCAAAAGAGCGGTGGTTTGAATCCCAGCATCCCATATGGTCCCCCGAGCCTGCCAGGAACGATTTCTGAGTGCAAAGCCAGGCATAACCCCTGAGCGCTGCCGGATGTGACCTAAAAACCAAAAACAAACAAACAAACAAAAACCCAAATAAACAAAAAGCATTAGCCTGTTTTTTTTTTTTTTAGCAAACCCCTGTTCAATCCCTGACATAGTGTGTGGTCCTTGACCCCTACGAGAGTGATCTTTGATCACAGAGCTAGAAGTAAGTCCTAATTATAGCTGGGTATGACCAAATTTGTTAATAAAAAGCTCAAAAGTAGGTCAATCATGGGAAATCCCCTAAAAATGTTTCTCCATTTCTCCTTAAAGAGGTGCTGATTGATGTGGGGAACCCGTGTTGCAAGCAAACTGGTCCTGGGGAAGCAAGAGCTCCAGGCTGTTCCCTGGGGAGGAGGAAGCCAACCTCCACGTCAGACCAGGTTAGCTGACCTTCCTTCCGTAGCCTTCCTTTCCTTTCGGCTGGACCTAGCCAGCCTGCAAGATGGACAGGCGGCAGTGTTGTGGGGGGAGGGAACTCCTCCCACCCCCGCCTGTGCCTAGGGCTCACGTGCAATGCTCAGATCTGGGCGTCACAAGCCTGTTATCTGCTTTGAATTAGATGCAGGGCTCTGCGGAACCTCCTGCTCATTAGTGGTTTTGTCGCCCAGCCTGGCGCCTGCAAGATGGTAACATTTTATTGTTTCCTTGCCTTTCCTTTCTTTTCTGTTTCTGTCTCTTTTTCTCCTTTTCTTAATTGTTTCAAGTTTCCACCTCATGCCACAAACATGCAAAAATCTCTGGCGATCCCACTCAGACATCTCTAGTCACCACCAGCTTCTCTGATGCCTGCATCTTGCAGCTCCGTTCTTCAGGGCAAGGCTAGCAGAGGTTCCTTAACGCCCCATGTGGCATGCCATCAGTCCCACACTTGCACTTCTTAAGGAGAGGGTCTGCACAATAATTAGTGCCATTTCTGAGTGCCTCTTGCCTCTGTTCCCCTCCTAGTTGGAAGTCTGTTCAGCAGCTGATTCTGCTCTGAACAGTGCAGAAATGGATGGCATAGAAGCCTGACTTCTACCACTGATTTGTGGTTGAAAGAGAGAGTAAGCCAAAGAGCTCTCAAAGCATGTGGAATGACTGCTTTGCACAGAGGATGCATTGTGAGGGTCCTGCTGGTGGCACGGACAGCACTGCCATTGAGACAGCCCTGATCCTGTGAGTGCAGAACAGACATAGAATCTCACTAGAACTGCTCAGCGAGGAAGATCTATGTTCTTTTTCTTCTTCACCATTATCAAATCTAATTTCTCTCCTTTTTCCCTGCCTCCCTGGGGTGAGGTGGGGGCAGAATGTGGGAAAGGGGAAGGAAACCTGAGCAGACTTGGAATAAGTGTGAATTGCAAGACCTGAAAAGACCCATGAAAAAAGAGATGGGCTAAGTCAGAAGTCAGGGGAGGGCTAAGGGGCCAGAAAAGTGGGAAGTTTGAAGGGCAGGATTTATTTCTGATAATCAGGGGTAGATCTAACCTTGTTTTACCCGAGAGCTAATGAAGAACTTCCAGCAGGTTCTTCGTTTTTCTTCTTTGTGTGTGGGCCACATCAGGTGGTACTCCTGACTCTGCACTCAGGGCTCACTACTGATAGTGCTCAGGGGAACCAAATGGAGTGCTAAGGATTAAACCTGAATCAGCTCTGTGGAAGGAAAGCTGTACTATCTCTTTAGCCTATCTTCAAGTTCTTTAACCCTCACAGCATACTGGATGATGGGGGCTTCCTTTCTAGTGCTGTCATCACCTTCGAAATGATAGGACCTCTGAAAAGTTGCAGCAGGCAAGTGCCATCTTTGTAAGAGCAGCATGGCCATGCTTTGGACAGTGATCTGTGCAGTACACAGGCTGACATTGTCTTGGGACACTTTGAACATCAATGTGTGTAGAGAAGCCATCATTGGGCATATCCATGGCTGGAACTGAGCAGTGGAAGTCAGGCTAGGCTGCTGGAGAGTAGATGCCTCCCAGGGGGTGACCCAGTCTCACCTTCCTCCCCACTCTGCTTCACAGCCTTGTCAAAACTCTCCTTCCTCCCCTGTCAGCACTGGTCCCAGAACACCACAGTCTGACGTCTTCTGTCCTTGGTCTCCTTTTCCACCTGCTGGACTGAATCTCCTCTTCCTTGCTGGTAAATGTTAGAGCAGCCCCAAACTCTCCTTTGTCCCTCTATGGACTTATCTGTTCTTTGTGATGGCATCTTAAGTAGCCTCTCCCCAGAATCCAAGCCAGACATTGCTCTGAAGCTTGACTTGTCCACCTACTTCCTTCTAGAGAACAGGCACACGTTTTCCGAGTGATGGTTGTCAAACCTGCTTTTTGGCTGCTCCCTGGTTACTCACATCCCACCTCCAGCCATCTTCCTCTTTCTCTCATCCAGCATCCCATCAGACCACAGCCAGTGCTAACTGATTCATGAACCTATATCCTGCTTCTGCCCCTGATGGAAGAGTGCTGTCCCAGACACTTTGGGCAACTATGGTTGAGCCAGCTTATGCTGTCCTTCTCCTTCCCTGCAGACCCCAGACCCGTAGCAGACAGTTTCCTTGCTGGAAACTGCCCAATACTTACCAGTTCAGATGTAATACAGCTTTCTGCCCTGGAAGAAGATCCTTTGTGTTACTGTCTCCCAGATGCTTCTCAGTCCAAGTCCCTTCACAGTAACTCAGACACATTAAACCCCCAGCTGTGCTTGCCTTCCTTGGTTGTTCATGTCCCAGGGTCTTAGTACTGCCCTATCTGGTCTCAAGTCTGCTCTCTCTCTTGGCTTTCAAAAATGCTTATTTGGCATACCCCTGGCAGCCTTTCCTAAATGATCTCTATTGGCTCTTCCATTCAAACTCCCACAGCCGGGGCCGGGCGGTGGCGCTGCAGGTAAGGTGCCTGCCTTACCTCGCTAGCCTTGGACGGACCACGGTTCGATTCCCCCGGTTCCCATATGGTCCCCCAGGCCAGAGGCGACTTCTGAGCTCATAGCCAGGAATAACCCCTGAGCGTCACTGGGTGTGGCCCAAAAACCAAACTCCCACAGTCATGGGGTCTGGTCCTCATCTGCTTTATTCACCCTCAAAGGACTTTCTCCCACCTCAGATTACCCCAGGGGATGACTACCTTGTTTCTCTTATATTCAATTGCAAGCTATTCCATTACACTGCCATTTGTGTCACCAATTTCCAAGCACTATGGCTGCACACAGCTCAATAAATAAATCTGCCAAGGCAAAACTGAACACATTTACTTCTAGCATCTCTTGCAGTGTTAATGTGAGTTTGTGGTTGAAATTACCTTTTTGAAATTTATTTGAGGGGATCTTTCCCCAAAGGTGCTGAGGCTTGATATCTATGTCCTTTGAGCTATTTATCCAGCACCATGAACATGCATTTTTGACTATTAGCTCCTTGAAGGCAGACCCCGTAGCGTGTTCCTCTAATACTATTTCTATAGCTTTTCTATGCCATGTGATCCCAGGTAAATTACTTAACTTTTCTGGGCTGAAGTTTCTTCATCTGTAAGATAAAAATAATAGTGGTCCCTATGTATAAAACACCCCCCCCCCCGAGTCCTCCCTGGTACTGGGAATTAAGCCTAGGACCTCATCTTACCAAGGCAAGTGCTCTGCCACTTTGCCACATGCCCAGTCCTTAGAGTAAGTTCTTATTGATTTTTTTTTTTTGTCTATTTTTGGTTCACACCAGGCAGCACTCGGGGATTACTCCTGTCTCTACGCGCAGAAATCGCTCTTAGCAGGGGGGACCACATGGGATGCCAGGATTTGAACCACCGTCCTTCTGCATGTAAGGCAAATGCCCTATCTCCATGCTAATTCTCCGGCCCTTATTGATGTTTTTTAACCATTAGTTTTTACTATATTCCTGGTTTCCCAGAAGCAGGTGCTTGCAGAGCTCAAAAAGAGGGGGATGGAGTGACTTTGCTTGAAGCACGCCCCCACACAGCCTGCTCCCATTGCCCTCTGCCTCTCTAGGAGCTGGAGTAGAGAACTGATCACATGAGCTGAAATTAGAAACCACATTATGTCGTCAACTCATGCAGGGTTGTGGTCAGTCAAACCCCAGAGCCTTTCTTCACAATCTTCTGGCTCAGTCAGAGATCCCGCAGCCTCTATTTGCGGGCTTCACTCTATTTCTTGTGGTCTTTTGCTTTTTTTGAATGTTCCGGATTATGAAAGCACTATATGCTCCCTGTGGAAAGTTTACAATGGGCATAAAATTACAAAGAGCAGGAAAAGAGCAGGTTGCAAATCAGCATGAGTGGTTTGAATGAATCCACTTGCATAAAATGTTTTCATATATTTATAACAGGAGGCAGAGATAGACAATAAGGAAAGGAGAGAGTGAATGAGCAGATTACTTGAAAGGTGGCTCACTGACATATCACAGAGTTGTTCTCTATCTGCTCATATTCTGGGTGATTTTTAAATTCTTCCTTATATATTTCTTTCATGTGGTATAAATTTCACCCCCAGTAGTGCTGAGGTGGAGGTGGCCATGCAGTGCTGGGAGATTCAACTGCAGATCATGTGTTCCAACACTTGGGTCAGAGCTCTGAGACAGTGCTGTCTGAATTTTTATAAGAGCAAACTTATATGTCTAAAGTTAATTGCTGATTATTTGAAATGAAATTGGAGAGTTCAGCTTTCCTATTTAAGGCCCTTTGAAGAGTCTTCATTCAAGACTATGATCCAAGATCTCCTTTCTCTTTCCCTTTATTCCACAGTCCTCATGATTCCTATCACCATTTCAGGCTATTTCTGGATTCCTGTCTACCCGCACCCCAGAACTTAATTATGTGACCACAGCACTCGGGATAATGCCTATGTCTGTCTTCTGCCTTTATTGTCAGAGCCTAAAACAATGCCTGTCTGTGTGGGGCACTCAAGAGAGACCACTTGAATAAATGCATGGATGAAACATTAAAAAAAACAAGAGGAAATGTCTCATCATTTCACCCACCAGAGATTACTATGATCTCCCGGTATGTTTTTCCTATTTCATGAATAAATATAATAGAAAACAAAATTGTTTTTATATTTCCCCCATTTTAAACTGGCTATAATAGTGTACACTTTTTAGTGGTTTCACAAAATATACTTTTACTTGAATGGATAGCAGTGGGACCTCAGCCAGCTTGTCCTCTGGGGGAGAAGCAAGAGGGCATTTGGAAGTTCTGGCGACATGTTGGTTTTACCACTGAGGGGAGTGGGAGACATTACTGTTAAACAGCCATTGCTGGATGCCCAGGGACAGCCCCCAGTATGGCTGGCGCTGAGGTTAAGAACTCTGCTACCTGCTAAACTACAAAACAGGTATTTAAGATTTGATGCAACTCCTCTTGTAGGAGCTGGTGCTATCTCTAGTTTTTCACTAACACAAATAAAGTCAGGAGAAAAGGTTCCAACGTAAATTCCTACCTATGTTCTAGATGATTTCTTCAGGACACAAGACAGTACTTGATCTTGTGAAGAACAAACAGTCATGGCTTAATTTTTCTGTTTTAAATGGGCTTCCTATAAACTCCAGGCTCTATGTCTTTGATTGGCCTTGTGGTTTCTCCCAGGCAAGTGCTATCTCAGAGAAAATATCCAGACCTCTAAGGCCAGGCCATCCTGTAAGCATCTCAACAGCCCCTCATTTATTTGCATCATCTAGACTACTCACACATGCATGTGAGACTGTTGACTTGTTTTCCAGCATTGTGAGAGATCAAGATACCTGCAGATCTAAGTTCAGAGAAAGACCACTCCTTGGCTACAGGTCCAGGTTGCTACCTTCTTGCTGTCTCCTTTTTCCTGGGGAATTACTCCTAATTTCCTTTTCATCCTTTATATCTTTTTTATTCTACCACCTTCCCATAATTCGATCATGAGGTTCATGAGCACAACTCCAGACCCTCATCTCCTAATTCCATCTCAATGAGGATCAACATATGAATTGGGAAGTGCAAATGTAAAGAATATCACCTGTTGAAGATTTTTTTAAAAATCTCATTTGGGAAAGGCCTAGTTAGCCACAGCCTATAAATGATGTGTGTCAGAGGCCACAAGGGCAGAATCCAAGACGGGTTGTGGGATCTGCCTTCTAACTTTCACAAACTAAACTGTTCCTCTTTGGAAATTGCTTCTACCGTACATCAAGCACATCTGTGTGAATAGCACAAACTGTACAATTTTCATTTGTTGTCAATAAAGGCTGAACTCCAGCCACCTATTAGGGACCATACCAGGCACTAAGGACACAGAGATCAAGAGCCTGACTTCAGTGTTATCAATATATGTTATAAAATTCAATGTCAGGAATTGACTCAGAAGAGTAATATAGCTGGGATAGAGGACAGAGTGGAGAGATGGTAGGAAATGGACATTATTTAATTTATTTTTTGTTATTGTTTTTTTGCTCTTTCCCAATGGTTTTCAGGAGTTATTCCTGGCACTACACTCAGAAATTACTCCTGGCGGGGGGGGGGCACATATGAAATGCCAGGGATCAAATTTGGGTTGGCCACATGCAAAACAAATGTCCTACCCCCTGTGCTATAGCTCCGGCCCTTGGACATTATTTTAGATAAGAAAGAGATGGGCTCTCTAAGGAGGGGATATTCTGTTTATTGTTTGGCTTTGAATGCATGCCTGGTCTATGCTCAGGAATAATGCCTGGAAGTTTCCTGGGAACCATAGGCAGTGCTAGAGATTGAATCAGGGATGGTCACAAACAAGTGCTCCAAACCTATACTATCTTTTCAGCTCCAGGAAAGGACATTTTATGTGAATATTATGTGAATCAAGAGAATATCTGAGCCTTGAGGACTCTCTGAGCAATCTGAGCAAGTAGCAAGTGTGAAGTCCTAGGGCAGGAATGTGTCTAGCTAATGTGAAGAGGAACAAAGAGTTAATAAGAAATAAAAGACAGATGAGCCACGTAGGAAGTGAGGTTGGAATGACAAGCAGTAGCCAGGTCACATGTAGGACTTGGAGAAATTTTTGACCCTCCCTGGGCCTCAATCTCCTCCTCTGCTAGAGAGATAGTTAGTGACAAAGACCACTTGGTATCTCTCCTAATGCACAGCCTGGGAACTACCTGCTGCTGACAACAGAGACTGTTTCTGGGGTTCTTACATCAGCACAAGGTGCACAGTGTGGGAGTGGGGCCTGGAGCATGGGAAGTAATGGTGTCTATTTGAAACTCTAAATGACACAATTGCTAATGGCAGGCTTCATGCTACAAGTACCACCTAGCCTACTTTGGAGATGCTTAGGGTATTTAACCATATCAAAGTCAGCTCATTCACTAGAGATTCCCAGCAGATGAAGCTGATCTGGGGGATGTTAGGGCAGCCCTAGACAGGGTGAAGTTGACCTTGAGTGAGCGTGTGCATGTGTGTGTTGGGGAGTGGGGAGTATGTGTGTGTGTGTGTGTGTTTGTGTGTGTGTGTGTGTGTGGCAACTGATGTTCTGGGTTGGAAGTAAAGGTTCTGACCCAGAAGGACTTTTAGTTAACATTAATTTAGTTCCAGATATGGTAGCTGAAACCTTGGATAATGTGAATGACTGCCACTGAGCCTAGGTCCAGACCCAGGGCCAAACAAAAATGTAGCTAGGCGTTGGCAGCATCTCCATGGGGCTATCACCAGGCTGAGGTTCTGGGTCCCAGTCCCAGACTTAGAAGCAGCCTCAGCTTCCGTTGATAGTGTAAGTACAAAAGACCACTCTTTTAGGTCTCAATGCTTTTCTCAAAGGGAAGGAGTCCTGCCTGGTGAAGCTGAGTGAGACTTAGTGAAACAAGATGCCTATGTCAGTGGCTCATTTTTCTATGACAGGAGACCTGTCCTCTGGACTTCTCAGTCTAGAATACTTCTAGCCTTGCCAACTGCCAATGTGCTACAGGGCCTAGCGACAAGGATCCAAAGGTGGTGCAGCTTCCTGGCGTCTCCTCCATCGACATCCCCAGAGCTTTATTAGTTCCCACATCCGCCTCTCCACTAGAGGGTTGCTGCTACTCCTTCCTCTGAGGGCTTAGGGGTCCAGGCCCACACTCTACTCCCACAAATCCCTCATCCACCACCTCTCCCCACAACATGGCATGTCTGCCAGACAGATGTGCTTTCTTGCGCCCCCTTCAGGTTCCAGTGAGACCAGCAGGGACTCTGTCCCAGAGGCATGTTTAGCATCTCCCGCTGTCCCCTTCCTTCCCAGGCCCCTCAAGAAGACAATCAATGATGGAGTGTGACAGGGGGGTGGGGGATCCACCCACCAAACGATCTCCTTAGTGGATGCCTGAAATTCCACCACAAAGACTTCATTCTTTTGGAGGCTATTACTGCCTTATCTCAGTTCCACTCTTTCCACATAATCCCCTTGGGACACATAACATACCTGAATACGGATGAGCATGTCAAAACATTCCCAAACATTCCCTTCCCGGGTGTGGGGGAAATCCAAGCTAGCAGGCCCCAAGTTCACCCCTCTTTCTAGTACTTGGCATGTTCAGTTCCTTGATAGATTCCAGCTAGTTCCTAGGACACAGGCAGTGCCCCGAGTGGCCCATAACAGAACTGCAGTTTAGTGGAAGGCTGGACTCCGAGGCCCTGGTCTGTCCCCTGCCCTCTGGTCACTGGTGGAAGCTCACTCAATACTGGATGTATGGATTAGTGCAGTCTCACAGACACCCATTGTCCAGCCCCATAGAAGGGCAGGAGTGCAGAGGAGGAAGCCGTAGTAGGGTGTCTTCCCCACCCTGATTTTTGTCCTTCAAGATTTTTTCCCTCCTGCAAGGAAAAATCCTGCAAGATTTTTTCCCTCAGTTTCATTATATGGTTAGCTCTGAGGCCTCAGGGAGTGCATCTTTGTAGGAAGTTAGGGCATCTGCTAGCACAAGGTAGGTACCATGTGCTCAAAGGGCTGAAAAGCAATCAGTTTTACTGAGCACTTGTGGAGGGAACTGGGCACTGTGGTTGGTGAGTATCAGGACACTACATGGTAGGTGCAAGATGTGACTCTTTTTTGTCTCCTTGGGAGAGACCTTAAGGCTTGTTGGTCAATTTGACCATTATCCTATGCCCAGGCCTTCATTCTTGCTTTCCCACTGGAGCTGAGTGGACAGACTCCATGCTGGGAGCAGACGCTGGTGCTTTTGGAATATAATTTTTAAAATGTCTTACATTTATTTTTATTGTTTGGTTTCTAATACTATTAATGATCATTTCTCATGAACATAATTCTAACACCACACCCATCACCAGTTAACCCATCTCGCTCTGCAAAGGATCCTTCTACTCTGGGGTTTTTTTTTTTTTTAGGGTTGCACAAGTGGGGGTCCTATTTGTGACAGTGCCCATAGGGCCTGTCAGTACAAAATCATATTGACCAGGACACACTCAAAGCTGGGGCAGGGAGGGGTGATGTGGGACCATTGGGGGCTGCGTCAACTCTGAGTCTGTATTGGGGTTGGTCTCAAATCCAAGACATAGTTTTTATTTATTAAAAACAATTTGGGAAAATGAAGACAAAAAAAAAACAATTTGGGGAGAGTTTTGTTTTTGTTTTGGAGGCACACCTGACTGTGCTCAGAGGTTATTCCTTCCTCACACTGCAATCAGGAATTACTTCTGGTAGGCTTGGGGGACCAAATGGGATGTTTGGAATCAAACCTAGATCAGCTGTGCACAAGGCAAGTTCACATGAGCTCTTGGAGATTTTTCTGTTTTATAATTTTAATTAAAATAACCATGTGGCTACTATTATTTTTTATTAAAATAACTTTGTGGCTTCTATCTTAATAAAACTGGTGATTAAAATTAATTTTGGGGGGCATACTCAGAGGTATTCTGGGATTTCTCCTGATTCTGAATTCAGGGATCACTCCTCATGTTACTTGGGAGTCTATAAAGGATACAGGGGACCAAATCTGGGTTGGCACTATGCAAAGCAAGTACCTTATCTCTGAACTTTCCCCCTGTCACACAAATTGTTTTGGGGGCCCCATTGGCAATTTTTGGTCACTAAGGTTGGTCACTTCATTGCAAGGACCTGAAGATGTGATGCTGCAAATGTCCTGTGATTCCAGAAACACCTGGACACTCTGTCAGTGCTGGGGGCTTCCAGAACCATACTCATTGGTGCCTTCAGTGGAACATGGGGTGCCAAGAATTAAAACTAGGTTGGGTGCATTCCAGGCATATGTCTTAACTGCTGTATTTTTTTGTGGCCCCTAAAACAAGCTTACAGTCATCTATATTAAAGTACACTATAGGACTAATACACAGATCATATTCATGGAACAAAACATACCAGTTTTTTTTTTATTTATTTTTTTTTTAAAACATACCAGTTTTAAGTGTAGGAGAAATAATTTTTCAGAAGCCATAACTTGGGGATCCAGCCTGGCAGGAAGGCCTAATAGTTTGGTGGTCAGTTCTGACAGAGTTTAGATCCTGACAACACCCTACTTTGACTATAATCTCAGATCTGCCATTGTGGCACCATCAAGTATGGGGTGCCACACCAAACATACTACCCCAACACAGCACAACCTTCAACCAAGTGTACAATCCCAGGCATTTGACACACACTTTGCTTTGTGATGTCCTGATTTTTCAAGGCAAGCACAAAGTTTTTATTATATGCCTAATAGACCCAATGCAACTCCAAAGGAATCTTCCAGATCTCTCTGCCTGCCCACTCTGGGAACTTTATTGCCTTTCAACCTTGGTGTGTCTCTGTATACCCATGACCAGATACTATAACCTCAATGTGTGGAAAAGTCCTGGTTCCCAGTGTGAACCTCTGATTAAGGGGAATAATGGAACTGATGGATGCATTTCCTCTCTTCTTTCCACCACTTGGCCCTAAGGGCTGCCCAGATATGGTCTGGATGGAATTTCCCAGGGTTTCTTCTCAGGCCCTTGCTCATATACCCTTCCAAAGAAACCTGCTTACCCATTTTATTCACCTGTTCTTCATGCTCACTTCTGTAGGTCTCAAAGAAGCAATAGGAGTCTCTCAATGTTGATATCAAGATCAATCTTCCTATACATAATGAGGTGAATTATTATTCTCCCAGTATGGAGAGATCATCCATTAGCTGTTATCCACACATTGGATAAAAGTTGGTAACATTTACCCTTGGTCCAAAGAGAACTGAGAGTCAGGGATGCTGAGAATATTAGTCCATTGTCCAGGGAATCAAAACCTTATCTGGCACTTTAGGGTAGCAAAGAGAAAACATTCCACTTTCCTTGCTTCTAAGGTCTGATCTGGCCCTCATCAAAATAGATGACAACTGTCTGCATTAACAGTTATTTGTCTTCCTCAGCCATTCATTTAAATTCTCCTGTCTACTAAAATCACCCTTACAAATACCCCCATAAATGTAATGTATCACCCATTATTTGGACAACTTTCGATCCAGTCAAGTTGAAGCATCAGATTAACCTTCTCACTGAGATTCCAGCTCCGAAGGAAGAGATGACACCAAACCTGCCAATCATTCTGCTTTTGAGAAGGCTGAGGTAGGCAAGAGCTAACTCCTCTTCTGCAGTATTTCCATCATTCACAGGCTTTAATTCCTCCATATCTTGAATGAGCTGCAAAGTTGCATTGTAGGACAGTGCTGCCTGCCTGCTTGCTCTCACTCACCTGGTGGTAAGGAGTTGCTGGTTATACATAGGAGGACTGACATGGTAGCCACAAGAACTTTTATAGTGAGAAGACTGGATGGATGGTGCAGGTGCTGGAATGGCTGGCTTTTAATTTGGTGTAGGTAAAAAGTTTCTAACCCAAAATTTTCCGAGGCCTATTTGAAGTACAAAGACCTGTACATCTTTCAAGTGTGCTATTTCAGTCAGTTTTGACATATTTGTAAGATCATGAAGCCATTGTGATAATAGAAACATTCTCATCAACTATCATCAATTCTTTGTATCTGTGACAATAAGTTGTTTGAATTCCAGGAGTTTTATGCCAATAGAATTGCTTAGCAGGTATTCTGGTTTTGCCTTTCACTCAGCTTCATTGTTTCAAGATTCACCTGCATAGTTGCATGTAACAATGGCTTATCCTTTATGCTGGCTGAGGATAGTCACTCTTTATGTGACTATTTAATGATATGTTTATACTTTCATCTATTCATGAACATTTGGGTTGGTCCCAACTTTTAGCTATTACAAGTAAAACTGGTAAGAACATTCACAGATGAGTTTGGAGTATATGTTTTTTCTTAGCTAAGAACCTAAAACTGGAATGGCTGGTTCATGTGGAAGGTATGTTCGTAACTAATTGTAGACTGTCAAACTATTTTCCAAAGTAATTATGGCCATTTTACATTCTTCTTCATCTAGTACTTAGATTGGTCAGACTTTCTAATTCAGCCATTCTAATAGGTATGAATAATATTTTGTGATTTTGGTAAACTGTTTTCAAAGAATTAATTGTATTTGAATTTTATGTGCTCAATAGTCATCCTTTTAATTTTTTAAAAATTCATACTACGTCCAGCAGGGCAAGAAGAGGTTCACTAGACATACTTCTGGATGGTCTGGTAGTGAGGTGAGGGCATGTGGTCTTTGGGATTGATCTCAGGATGTAGGCATGTGTTCTAATATTTGAGCAATTCCCCAAGCTCCATCCATAGATCTTCATTGGTGAAAAATACACTGAAATGTTTTGTCCATATTTTATGTTGGTTTCTTGCTTTCTTATTGTTTTTGAGAGTTCTTTATATATTCCAGATGCCAGTCTCTTAACAGATATGTTATTTGCAAATAATTTCTCTCAATCTGTGCCTTATCTCTCATTGTTTTAGAAATAGATTTTCTAAAAGCATAAGTTCTTAATTTTTAATAATGTCCAAATTGTCCATTTCTTCTTTGATGGGTAGTATTTTGGGTGCTGAATCCAATAAATCTCTGCCTCATAAGACCACAGAAAATTTTTCCTATGTTTCCTTCTAGAATTTTCTGTTTTTAATGCTTAGCTAAGTACCTAACATAAAAATAGTTTTATGTTATTTAGGTATAGGAACCTTTATATTTTATGTTTTTATATGATGCATGATACAACTCAGAGAAGAAAGAATTCAATCTCACCAGTATGTGGTTAGCTCTAAATTATTTCATAGATACTCTTTTTTTTTTTTTTTTTTTTGGTTTTTGGGCCACACCCAAAAACGCTCAGGGGTTACTCCTGGCTATTCGCTCAGAAGTCACTCCTGGCAGGCACGGAGGACCATATGGGGAACCGGGGGATCGAACTGCGGTCCGTCCATCCTAGGTTAGCGCAGGCACCTTACCTCCAGCGCCACTGCCCAGCCCCCAGATACTCTTTATGTGTACCTATTTTATACATTCAGAGATAGTAGTCTATTATATATATTCAAGATCTTTATATGTCAAATGATTTTCTATTGCACCTTGGACATTGTAAATGCTTTGTTGTGTCAAGTTGGGGTAGTTCCTATATTCTGAAGAATGTTGAGAGGAGTGTGTGTGTGTGTGTGTGTGTGTGTGTGTGTGTATGTGTGTGTGTGTGAGTCCACAACCAGCTGTGTTCAGGGGT
>PVKC010018461.1:0-19632 GCA_004027635.1 Crocidura indochinensis
TATGCACATACATGGAAATGTAAAAACGTACTATGCCTTCAAAATTTAAGGAGTTACATAAATTTTATGGCTTTAGAATGCTTGATGTGCTACTAAGAAATACGCATTGCAATCTGGGGACTTGAGGGACAAAGTAATTGTACATGGGTTCTGTTTTATTTTTCTTAATATTCTTTGGTTGAAAATTCATTGTTAAGATTTCAGCAATGGGACTTATGTGAGTTCTGTTTATGGGTGATAATCTTTCCATTGTAACTTTATTTGTCCTCTTTCTTTGCATCTTTGTTGTCATAATTAAAAATAAAAAATTAAAAAAAAAGAATGGGTGTTGGACCTTATCAAATGCTTTCTCTGCGTCTATTGATATGATCATGTGATTTTTATTTTTCTTGTTGATGTTGTGTATGATGTTGATAGATTTATGGATGTTAAACCATCCTTGCATTCCTGGAATGAAACCAACTTGATTGTAGTGTATGATCTTGATGACGCATTGGATCCTATTTGCCAAGATTTTGTTGAAGATCTTTGCATCGGCATTCATCAGGGATATTGGTCTGTAATTTTCTTTTTTGGTAGCATCTGGAAGAGCCTGGCTAGATTTGGTAGTAGCTCCTATTGAAAGATTTGAAAAAATTTATTAGGAAATTCATCTGGGCCTGGGCTTTTCTTTTTGGGGAGATGTTTGATTACAATTTCAGTTTCCTCAGTGGTGATGGGTCGTTTAGATATTCTACATCTTCCTTATTTAAATGTGGAAGGTTATATGTGTCCAAGAATTTTTCCATTTCTTCCAGGTTCTCATGTTTAGTAGCATGTTTAGTTATCAGATTCTCTCTCTTTCTTTGTGAGTTTTGCCAATGGCCTATCAATCTTGTTTATTTTTTCAAAGAACCAACTCTGCTTTCCTTGATCTTTCGAATTAATTTTTGGTTTTCCACTTCATTGAGTTCTGCTTTCAGCTTTGTTATTACCTTCTGTCTCCCTATTTTTGGTTCCTTTTGTTGGTCATTTTCTAATTTTTTTGAGCTGTGTCATTAGGTTATTCATGTATGCCCCTTCTTCCTTCCTGATGTGTTCTTGTAAAGCTATAAATTTTCCTCTCAGGACCGCTTTTGCTGTGTCCCATAGATTTTGGAGGGTTGTGACTTCTTTATCATTTGTTACCAGGAAAGTTTTGATTTCCTTTTTGATTTGATCTCAGATCCACTGGTTGTTCAGTAGCAGAGTGTTTAATTTCCAGTTGTTAATGTTTTTCTTCTGTGTGGCTTTGTAGTTCACATTTAATTTCAGAGCCTTGTGGTCAGCAGAGGTAGCTTGCAAGATTTCTATCCTCTTGATTTTATGGAGGTATGTTTTATGTGTCAGCATTTAGTCTATCCTGGAAAATGACCATGTATATTGGAGAAGAATGTGTTTCCAGGGTTTTTGGGATGGAGTGTCCTATATACATCTACTTAATCCTCTTTCTTCCATTTCTCTTTTCAGGATTAGTATGTTTTTGTTGGGTTTCAGTCTGGTTGACCTATCAAGTGTTGATAGGGCCGTGTTGAGGTCTCCCATAATTATTGTGTTACCATTGATTTCTTCTTTCAGATTTGTCAGTTACAGTATTAAATAATTTGCTGGTCTCTCATTGGGTGCATATATGTTTAATAGTCTGATTTCTTCCTATTGCACATATCCCTTGATTAGAACATTGCGTCCATCTTTGTTCCTTACCACTTTTCTGAGTATAAAGTTGGCATCATCAGATATTAATATGGCCACCCCAGATTTTTTGAGGGTGTTGTTTGCTTGTATAATTTTCTTCCAGCCTTTGATTTTTGAGTCTATGTTTGTTCTGAATATTCAAATGTATTCTTGTAGGCAGCAGAAGGTTGGATTCATCTTTTTGACCCACTTTGCCACTCTGTGTCTTTTAATTGATGAATTTAGTCCATTAACATTGAGGGAGATGATTGTCATAGGATTTAATGTCATCTTTGTAGATAAGTTTCCTGTGTTTGTTGGTCTCCCTTGTCTTAGAGTAGACCTGTCAGTTTTTCCTTTAAGGCTGGGTTATCATCTGTAAAGTTTTTAAGTTGTTGTTTATCCATGAAGCTATGTATTCTTCCTTCAAACCTGAACATGAGTCGGGCTGGATGCAGTATTCTCGGTGAGACATTAATTTCTTTCAATCTTGTCACAATATCCCACCATTGTCTTCTGGCCTTGAGAGTTTCTTGTGACATGTCTGCTGTAAGTCTTAGGGATGATCCTTTGAATGTAATTTCCCTTTTTGATCTTGCTGCATTCAGTATTCTGTCTCTATCTGTGGGATTTGTCAGTGATATGTCTTGGGGTGTTTTTCTTTGGGTTTCTCTTGGCTGGTACTCTTCGGGCATGCAGGATTTGATTGCATGTAGTTGTTAACTCTGGTAGTATCTCTTCGATGATGTCTTTGACAGTTGATTCTTCCTGGTGATCTCCTACTTGGGTCTCTGGGACTCCAATGATTCTTATGTTGTTTCTTTTGGGTTTATCAAAAACTTCTATTTTCATCTGTTCACATTCCTTGAGTACTTTTTCCATTGTCTGATCATTTGTCCTAAGTTTCTTTTCCCATTTCTTCTGCTGTGTTGAGTTTTTCTACATCTCATCTTCCAGTAGTCCGATTCTCTCCTCAGCTGCTCTTACCCTGCTGTCGAGGGCATCCACTGAGGTTTTCAGTTGAGCTACTGTGTTTTTGAGGCCTGCTATTTCAGTTTGATGTTTCTGAGTTCAGTCTTTGTGTTCTGTTCCGATTGATCTATGCTTTCTTGGAGTTTTACAAACATATTCCATATTTCTATTTTAAGTTCCTTATCTGAGAGGTTAAGCAGGTGGTTGTGATTTTTAAGGTCATCCAAGCCATCATCTTCATTCTCTGTGCATAGTGTTTGCCTACGAGCTTTCCGCATTGTCACGCTGGTAGTGTGGTTTTTCCTGTGAGTTGTGATGGGGTTTATTGTCTGGGGCTCCAAGAATTCAGGAAAGACAGAAGCACAGAAAAAGACTCCCCTCAGTCCTCAGTTTTCTTAGCAGAGCGCAGCAGGGCATGAGTTCTTTTCCCTAGTAGATAAGAGCTTTTTTTTACATGTAAAATTTCCCCCTTTTTTTAATATGCCTTTGCAGGAAGAAGTGGTGCTACATTATATTGCTGGTGGATTTGGGGAAGGAGAGAGAAGAAAACAGATACACGACAAAAACTAAAAATATATAAAAATATACAAAAAAAGCTAAAAATAAAGAAAACAATTTTTGTTTATTAACAAAAAGATTAAATAAAAGACGTAATTAAAGGAGTAAAATTGGGGCCGAGAGAGATAGCATGGAGGCAAGGCGTCAGTCCTTCCTGCCGAAGGAAGGTGGCTTTAATCCCGGCATCCCAAATGGTCCCCCGTGCCCACCAGCGGTGACCTCTGATCATAGAGTCACAGCACTCTCTGAGTGCTGCCAGTTGTGACCCAAAAGAAGCAAAAACAAATCAAAAAACTAAAACAAAACAAAGAAAAAAAAGCAAAGAAAAAGGGAGAAAGTGATACGAGAGATTACTTTACATATCGGGAAAAACAGGATAAGAGATAGTGTTTTATAGGTCTATACTTATGATGAAAGTATAGGCTTCCCCATTGTCTTTTGAGATTTCATTGTGGGGTGTGGGCTCCAGGCAGGGAGGTCTTGGGTAGAGTTCTTGCAGTGGAGGTTCTTTTGGAGCTAGATCCAGTATCAAGCAACAGTCCATATTAGGGAGAGGTGATTAGGAGGGCACACTGCATGAGTCAGTCAGGGTGTTGGCTGTATTTTCATGCCAGAAACGAGGTGTCACTTTGAGTTGGGTGTCTCTTCACTTGGGTACTGGTTCGTTGGGGTAGGAGGTCGGTCTTGGTGCCTAATGGATTAAGAACTGAGGGTGAAGAGTTATAATATGGTGGGGATATTGGGGATGGGATTGAGGGGTGAAGGGATAGTCGGATTTCTGAAGCAGGGGAGAGGGAATAGTACATGGGAGGGGTTATATAGGGTAAAGGTATGGTTTGTTTGTGGTTTAGGTTTGTCTATTGAGGATTCCTATCTCTGTGTGCTCCTGCCCACATATAAGTATATAGAAGTTATCTTAGGTATATATTGATGTAGAGAGGTGGGGAGGGTAAGAGATGTGCTGAGTACAGAAAGATAGGTAAGTATAGTACATGTAAGGAAAAGAAGCTAATAGATCAGCTTTTGAATAATGTATAGGTTTCGTGTCTCGAGTACTAACCATTGTGTTAGTGAGGTCTCTCTATGTAGGTGTTTACCCTTTGCAGTATTGTCCGCAGCACCCTATGTATCAGCTTTCCTTTCCTATAGAGGAGGTAACTGTGCAGTTTTTATTTGACATGGATTGAATTGATGATAATGAGGAGGCAAAGGTAGAAGAAGAGGGAGGCAAGAAGAGAGAAAAGGAAAAACAAAACAAACCACACATGTACTATTTTTATTCACATGACTAATAGTTTCCTTTTGGGGTTACTTATTACAAATATCAGGATCTTCATAAGCATTATAGATGAAAATTTCATTAATCATAATCATCTCATGTATTTGTAGTGGGAAAGGAAGGAACTTGGCCACACCTGGTGGTGCATGGACCTCTTCCTGTGTGCTGGAATCATCACTAGCACTTGCATCGTGTTTGTGTGTGTGTGTGTGTGTGTGTGTGTGTCTATGTGTGTGTGTGTTGGGGCACACCCAGCAGTATACAGGAGATATCCATAGACCTTTTCCAATCATTCTCACTAGCACTTGCATCGTGTGTGTGTGTGTGTGTGTGTGTATGTGTGTGCGCGCGCACGCGCCTGCGCACCCACCCAGCAGTATACTGGAGATACCGTTGGCACTCTGCTCAGGCATCACTCATGTTTTGGTTTTGGGCTACACCCGGTGATGCTCATGGGTTACTCCTAACTAGTCGCTCAGAAATCGCTCCTGACTTGGGAACCATAAGGGGTGCTGGCGATTGAACCGATGTCTGTCCTGGATCAGCTGCTTGCAAGGCAAACACCCTAGCATGGTGCTATCGCTTTGGCCCCAGGGATTACTCTTGGTGGTGCTCAGAGAACCCTATTGGGTACCAAGGATCAAATCTGGACTGGCCACATACTAGGAAAATGCCCTCCTCACTATTATACTATCACGCTGGGCCCCTAAATCAAGAATTTGTAGTCCAGTATGTCCCGAATAGTTTTATGGGGGTGTATACATGTATAAGTTAATGTTATAGTTACATAAGTCTCATCAAATGCAGTTGTATTTTATATATGTATGTGCATATATACATATAGGTATTATTGTGTGCATCATTAATCCCAGAGATTTGTGATGTTTTTATAGAAAAATTAATACCTTTTCTAAATTACTCATTTAGTAGATGGGAAATGATTATATACTTTCGGATATAGTGGTTCAAGTTTTAATTTGTATGTACATACTTTATCATAGCACATTTGTCCAGTGAATTACCTTATTAGTAGTTCATAGTGTTAAGTAACAAGAGGCAACTTTCGTACTCAGAGGTTTCTCTCATAGGTCAGTACTAGAAATGAATGTTATTAAGTTAGCTTATTATCAAAAACTTGTCAATATTAGTATAATTTTTTATCACTCTAGTCTTGAAACACTTTTAAAAGTTAACTTCTAATACCTTATTCTTATTTTTTTCCTTCTTAGCTGAACTTCTTGATTTTTTTTGCAGGATTTTCCTTTTTTTCTGGGCTCTAATATAGAATACCCAGCTCTTAATGCTTAGACTTCTGTTTTCCCTAGGTGGAGCTCATCAAGTCTGACTTTAAATATTTTTTAAATGATTCCTGATTTTATATTTCTAGTTCTGAAGTCTTCTCAGTTATATCTTCTAGAATATGAAACTGGACATTTCTTCAGCAACTTTTGATTCACTTCATCTTGTTAACTTTCCTTTTTCTTAGTGAAATCATAAAATGTGAATCTTTTAAAAAAATTATTATTTAGGGGCAAAGGTTTAGTGTAGTGGATAGTGTGCTTGCCTGGCAAGCACCAACCCAGGTTAGATTCCTAATACTTCAAAAAGGTATCAATTCCCTGATTGAAGAACCCGGAGTAAGCCCTGAACACCACCAGGAATGACTGCCCAAAAATAAGAAAAATACTTATCTGGTTGTCTATAACCTATTGAATTTGAACTGAGGCTATTACGAGTGACCTTGTTGTAAGGCACACACAAAAAATCATCCCTTTTCTCTAATAGCGCTTTGCTCTTATAAATATGGGTTACTTGTTAATCCATTGACAATTTCTGTTATTTTTGTCTATTGAATTAAATTTAATCATGTTCATGCTAATAGAATATTACAAAATAGGTCTTGAACTTTGTATTTGAACTTAAACATTCGTGGCCGACTGATGATGAAACTAAAATTACTTAATTTTTTGTTGATGTGTGGTGGTTAACATGTTATCAAGATATAGGACAGTTGTTTTAAGGGTTCTGCAATTTAGTAGCATTCTTCTGTTCTAATAATCTTGATGAGTTTAATACACTTTATAAGTCTTACCTTCTAGTTAACGCTTCCATTCTGTCCTCTGTTTCTACCAAGAGCATATAAAACTAACATTTCTTTGGGAGTTCTGAATTAAAGTTTTTTAAATGCTGTTATTTAGTTTGTAAAAGAAGCAAGTCCTTGTTGTCCTAACTCTCAATTATTTAAGTATAAATTTCTTATATGATTTTAAGTTATTTGGAAAGTTGGCATTTATCTTTTTCTTTTCCTAGTTGATTACCGACATAGTGAAACCAGTGCAACAGCTTTGATGGTTGCTGCAGGACGAGGATTTTCAAGTCAAGTGGAGCAGTTAATTAGTATGGGAGCCAATGTCCACAGTAAAGCCTCCAATGGCTGGTAATTTTGTGCTGCACCCTTTCTTTGTATATCTTTATAAGCTCCTTAAATATTTTATGTATTTTTTAATAATTACTGGTAGACCTCCAACTGGGTGAACAGAGTTTGATTTTGAATTTTGAGAATTAAAAAAAATCTTGACATCTTTGCATTTTGGCAGGATGGCTTTAGATTGGGCTAAACACTTTGGACAGACTGAAGTTGTGGATCTTCTAGAATCTTACAGGTAATACTTGATGCTATATGCTACCTCTTAAAAAATTAGCTCTATCACACAAAACAAATGTAGGCTATTTTTAGTTTCAAAAAAGATGGTGATTGAATTTATGAAACAATAGAGAAAAAATGGAGAACATAATGTCTATTTAAATTTTATTTTAATGAGTGCTTTTGATATTAATACTGCTACTGCTAGCTACATCCTATACATAATTTCTTAGGTATATTCATTGGTTTTTCCATCTCTTTTCTCCACCAATGTTTTGCAAGCTACTTGTCTTCTTTGTGCAAGGACATTACCTAAATTCAGTTGATATTCAGTGAGTATTTGTCAAAAGACCCAGAGGTTGGAGAGAGTACAGTGATAGAGTACTTAGCTTGCATGTGACCAATCTGAGTTCAGTCTTGCCACCTATATAACTGTTACATGTTATATATAGATGTTATATAATGTGATCACAAAAATGAGATAGTGTATAAAATAGAGAAAAACCTAGTAGGTTTAGCCCAGGAGATAGATAAAATAAAACACCAAATATATGGATACAGAGTAGTAGTCTTAAAACAGTTTTCCAGTAGACCTAGTTTTCCCATGGAAACAGAAGATCTATAACTTCAGAAAGGAAATTACTAGGTATAGGGAAAGATGTCTGATATCTCTGACCATATTTAAAAACTTTATGAAATGTTGGAGGCTTTGGGGGAGAATAGTGATATGTACACTGAAAAATTAGCTGAAAACAGTAGTAATTACTTAAAGTCATAGGAAAAAGTAAGTGTAATCATAGTTTGCTTTGTTCACTGATAAATAATGTTTACACAGTTATTATAGTAAAAACTGAGTCATGATTTAGCTAAAATTATACTGATTGGTGTAGCTCCACCCCAGAATACAGGTAACTGAGACCCTCCCATTTCTGGACGGGGTCTTGGGACCAGTAGATGACCTGTAACTTTACTTGCAGACTCTGCCCATTTCCTGGGAGGGGTCTGGGAAAGGTACTTAAGGGCTCTGACCCAGAGGAGAGGATCTCTTTTGGTCTTTGGCTTTTGCCCGGTTAGATCTTTATCAGTTTGAAGGTCAGAGGAAAGATGACTGAGAGAAGTTAAGATGCAAGGTTAGCTGCTTAAATGGTTCTGATATAGGCCACTTATGTGGTGGCTAGGATGAATAAAGCTGTTACTTCCTAAAGCCTGCATGTGAGATTTCTGCCCTCCTCATGAACATCCAGACCTGACAGATAATGGGTGTTGTAGAGCCACATGGTCCAGAGTCTAAAGACAGAGGCCTCCATCCACCAATCCAAGCCAATTATAAGACCTAATTGACTACATATTGGTATGGTTTTTGGGTCACACCCGGCAGTGCTCAGGGGTTACTCCTGGCTTCATGCTCAGAAATTGCTCCTGGCAGGCACGGGGACCATATGGGGCTCTGGGATTTGAATCGATGACCTTTTGCATGAAAGGCAAACGCCTTACCTCCATGCTATCTCCCGGGCCCCTACAGATTGGTATGGACTTAAAGTGTGTATAGGCATGGAGGTGATGACCTTATTTTTCATTTACTGGATGTTCACAGCCAATGATTAAATTGTGAAATAAATACAGAAGCTGCATATTGCTTAGAATCATGATAGTAGATACCCTAAATTAAAACAGTTGAAAATGAAATAGAGAAGTTTCTTTATTTTAACTTTTTTGAAATTGCTCATTTAATAACACTATGTATAGTGTTATATATACTTTGTATATATAACAAAGTATATAGTGTATACTTTGATTTGAGAAAAAGGAATCAGAAAAAGTGATTTAGATAGCTATAGAATCAAACCTTTATATATTTTTGATCAATTTAGATCATATTGATTTTAGATTGGAATATTTAAAAGAAAATATTTAAAGTAGAATAGCACGTTGACTACTATCATGTGTTTCAACTTATCATTTTCATAAAGCAGGAAATTGTAGATAACGTATATTAGAACAAGAACATGTATATTATACAAGAACATGTTTCACTTGATGAGATTTTGTATTTACATGTAGATGTGGTTGAAGACATTAGATTAAATAGAAATTTTAGTATGAATAAGTATTATTTTAATTTTATTAGATGAAAATGTAAATGATAGGATTTGAGAGTTCTTGGCAAATCCAAATGTTGATTTCTCATATAGTATGTTTTCTTATAATTTTGATAATAGCACATTAAAATTACAGTTAAACTTTTTTGCTTACACAATACACAGCATTCTTGAGAATGCCTTAGGTAAAGCATACTAGACATTACAGATTGTCAATTAAAGCCATTATTTGGAGAACATTTGTGTTATCCTAGCTAATAGGGCTGTCTTTTGTATCACATGATATAAATTATAAATCACAAATATTTAAAATTTATTTAAATGTTTAAATATTTAAAACTTGTTGAGCTTATTGGTATTTAACCTTTACGCAAAGAAGATACCATTCATTTTTCCTATTAAAAATTAAGAAAGCAAAAACCACTTACACAGAAGTGGGTTCTGTATATAGATTTTTAAGTACAGACATTTGAGTGCAGATTATTTTTTTTTATATATATACTCTTGCCACACTGTTTTCTAAAGAAATCTTTTAGGGTTACAACTTATTGTAATTTCATGTAATTTCCTCTGCATTCTTTGTAAGATTGAGTGGTTTTGCTTTTGTTTTTTATTATATTATTCTAGTGTGTATGCGGTGACATTTCGTTGTGGTCTTAATTTTTATTTCTCTGATACCTAGGGGTATTAAGTATCTTTCTACATGCTTTTTGATCATTTGCATATTTTCTTTGAAGAAATATCTTCAGATTATGTTTTTAGAAGCATTTTTACCATTTTGTCTAAACTTAAAACTAAAATCCTGATGACATCTAGGATATTAATTATTACCTTCCTTAAGACAGATTGAAAATTTTAAAACAATGAGAATAGTTGAATTTAAGGCTACTGTTTAATGACTATGAACTTGGTCTTTTTTCTTTTTAAGTGCTTCATTGGAATTTGGAAATCTAGATGAAAGTTCTCTGGTTCAAACTAATGGAAGTGACCTCAGTGCAGAAGACAGAGAACTCCTAAAAGCCTATCATCATAGTTTTGATGATGAAAAAGTAGACTTGGACTTGATTATGCATCTTCTATATAATATCTGCCATAGTTGTGATGCTGGTAAGTAAGTATTGTCTAAAAATCCTAAAACAAAACTGTACAGTTTAATATGAAAGTTGATACTGTAGAATTATTGTATTTTTTATAATTCCATCATATTATATAATTTCTGGTAACTTGTTATAAATTTTATAATTTATTAGTATTTGAAAACACTTGATAGTTCATTAATTGGTTTATTTTATAATGGTTTGTTTTATAATAAAATTTCATATTAAAAAGACCATTTTCCTCCAAGGTGCAATATTAATTTTTCTACCTGGATACGATGAAATTGTTGGGCTGAGAGATCGCATCCTGTTTGATGACAAGCGGTTTGCCGACAATGCACATAGGTAAAAGCTGGTTTTATTTTCATTCCTTTACTTAACAGATAGGTATCATAATAAGTATTCTCTTTCAATTGTCAACAGATATCAAGTCTTTATGCTTCATTCAAATATGCAGACATCTGATCAAAAAAAAGTGTTAAAAAACCCACCTGCAGGTGTTCGAAAAATAGTAAGGTTCACAAAATTGATTTTTCAATTTCTTTGTCATTTGTTCTGTTTTCATAATAATTGCAAAAGAACACTCTTATTGCAGATTCTATCCACCAATATTGCTGAGACTAGCATTACAGTCAATGATGTGGTCTTTGTTATTGATTCTGGTAAGGTGAAAGAGGTATGTATAGATTAACAGTGTTTTTACTAAATGAAAAATGTTTAGTCCTATTTCAGTGCTTTCTTCTTTCAACAGAATTCACTTTAATGGTACATTGTCTAGTTCTAGATACATTTTACATAGTTAAAAATCGGTTACATTAGAGTGATTATTCTACATTAATTCAGTACAAAGTATATGTCTGTTTCAGTCGATTAAAAAGGTTTGCTTTTGGGGGCTGGAGAGACAGCACAGTGGTAGGTTGTTTGCCTTGTATGCAGTTGTCCCAGGAGGAACTCGGCTTGATTCTAGGCATCCTATATGCCAGGGGTGATTTCTAAATGCAGAGCCAGGAGTAACCCCTGACCATCGCCAGGTGTGGCCAAAAACCAATCAATCAATAAAGTTTAAAGAAATATAAAGGTTTGCTGTTTTAAACTAAACACTAGGAGGAAAGTAAAGGGTTTGACTGGTTACAGTGAAAATTTTGTCATATATTACAGTAATTTGATTATATATTTCCTGTTTCTCCCTATTTGTGAGCATGAACCATCTCTCTTTTGTACATAGTTCTATTATGTACACAAAAACCAAAACCAAAACAAACAAATAAAATTTATGTTTCTTACTACTTCTTAAGTACCTTTAAGTACATTTTGTTTTAACTTGATGATTTGAATGTTACAGAAATCCTTTGATGCATTAAATTTTGTTACAATGTTAAAAATGGTGTGGATTTCCAAAGCTAGTGCCATACAGAGAAAAGGCAGGTAATGTATATTTGTATGTTGATTTCATTACCTTATAAATGGAAACATTCTTATATGTATCACATGCCTAAGAAAATAAGTTTATATGGGAACCGAGCGGTGGCTCAAGGCATAAGGCCTTGTTCACGCTAGCCTAGGATGGACTGCGGTTGGATCCCCTGGAGTCCCATATGTCCCCCAAACCAGGGATGATTTCTGAGCGTATTGCAGGAGTAACCCCTGAACGTCACCGGGTGTGGCCCAAATACCAAAATAAAGAAGTTCATAATTTTTAATTCTTAAATATTTTGCCAATACAACCTTAATACTTCAGGGTTTTTTTTTTGTTTTGTTTTTTTTTTGGTGTGGGGGAGGGTCACACCCGGCAGTGCTCAGGGCTTACTCTTGGCTCTGCGCTTAGACATTTCTTCTGGCAGGCTTGGGGGCCACTTGGGATGCCGGGAATTGAACCAGGATCTGTCCTGGGTTGGCCACATGCAAGGCAAACGCCCTACCGCTGTGCTATCACTCTGACTCAACCTTAATACTTAAAAGTCAAATTAAAATTATATTAAAATTAAGTCTTTATACTATACTATACTATAGTATTATACAAGTATAATCTATACTTAAAAGATGTCAGAAATTTAAACATTAATAACAAAAACAAAGTTGGAAATGTTTACAATATAGTACAACGGTCTGGGTTCTGTGTTACATATAAAAAGGCTTTAATAATAGAAATGACTGGGGCCAGGCGGTGGCGCTGGAGCTAAGGTGCCTGCGCTATCCTAGGACGGACCTCGGTTCGATCCCCCCGGTTCCCCATATGGTCCCCCGTGCCTGCCTGAGCGAATAGCCAGGAGTAACCCCTGAGAGTCATCAGGTATGACCCAAAAACCAAAAAAAAAAAAAATAATAATAATAGAAATGACTTTAAACCTCATATCTATCCCTTCTGCATATGGAAAGGAATTTATATCAATGGGATACTTTTTTTGCTTTGGCATCAATAAAATAATGCAAAGTTGACTAAAGAATGGGCCAGTAGATTTTTATAGTGTTATGATGGGAGTGTAAATTGGTGTGACTTGAGGTAATTTGAAACTGTTTATGTAAATCTACCCTTTGCTGCTTTATTTTCATAATTTATCCGGATCATACTAGCACATGGGTACAGATAAACATTCGAAGATACTCTTTGCAGTAGGATATTTTAACTAAAAGGGGTGCGCACTACACCCAGTACTGCTCAGAGCTTACTCCTGACTTTACTTAGGCATCACTCTTCACCAGGCACAGTGATATAGGTTGACTACATGCAACACAAGCACCTGACATGCTGTACTATTAATTTTGAAGCATCATTTTTAATAGTGAAGCAACTGAGACACTGTAGTGACCATCAAGAGTGAAGTGGTACTATTACAGACATAGTTTATAGTTTGTATGGCAGTAATTGGTTTTCAGTTTTAGTTTTGGGGCCACATCTGATGGCACTCGGGTTACTCCTGGTTCTGCGCTCAGAAATCACTCATCGCAGGCTAAGGGATCGAACCCCGGTCTTTCCCAGGTCAGCTGCATCCAAGGCAAATGCCCTACTGCTGTGCTATCATTCCGACCTCTGGCAGTAATTGTTAAAGAAAAGATATAATTGTGTCTTTTTGTAAAATAAATAAATAAAAAACTTATATGGTACAAAATGTTGTGTCTATTGTTCCCTTGTGCTAAAAGATGCATGTATATTTATACATTGTAAGGACTCAGGAAAACAAACAAGTAATCTGTGTTGATCTTAGCAGAGGGAATTAGAATTTTTTTGTACATTTTTTGCATAATGTTTTGAAATTAAAAAAATTAAAGTAAACTGACTAGTTTTTCTCGTATTTTAGTTAACAGAAAAACATTAAATACTGAGTTTTAAAACCAGTATATAAAAACTTTATTTACCAATATTAATGCATCATTGTTTGGAGGGTATTGTTTTCAACTCAATGATTTTACTTGTGTTATGTACAATGATTTGAGTGAAATTGCAAGAGCTTGCCTTTCCTTTAAATTTTTTTTTACTACTTTTCAGAAAAAAAATTTTTTTTCACTTTTTGGGGCCACACTTGATGACGCTCAGGGGTTAGTTACTCCTGGTTATGCACTCAGAAATCGCTCCTGGCTTGCCGGGTGGATTGAACTTATGGTACGTCCTAGGCTAGCATGGGCAAGGCCTTACTGTTTGCGCCACTGCTTCAGCCCCTACTTTTCAGAAAATTATACAAATCATGATCAACTTTATTTTGAGTATTGTTATGTGTGCATTGCACACCTCCAGTCATTGTTCCTGAAGAAATACTTGGTATCTGCTCAAAAATTGATTAACATTTAATTTGTCATATAACTTTTCATACTTATTTGTTTTTTGGGTTTTTTTTTTTGTTTGTTTTGGGGGTCACACCCAGTGATGCTCAGGGGTTACTCCTGGCTATGCGCCCAGAAATCGCTCCTGGCTTGGGGGACCACAAGGGACACCAGGAATCGAGCCAAGGTCCGTCCTGGATAGGTCGCTTGCAAGGCAAACGACCTACCGCTGTGCTATCACTCCAGCCCCCATACTTTTTAAAATTTCTTTTCACATGTCTATGTTAATTTTTTTCTTTTGCCATTACACTATAAATATATCAACTAATTTATTTATAAATTTCACATTATAAATGAGGTTGATGAGTCCTAGACAAGTGAATTGCCTTTTGAATGGATTGATAAGTATCATAATTATTCATAAGTTGGGATTCAGATTTCTCTGTCCTGTTCCTGACTTACTGTATTTCTCCTAGATCATGATGTTTTTTAAGTTTCTTTATTGAAGCTTGTGTTCTTTTGTTCAGCCTTAATTTGTATATTTTACTTTTAAGGGCAGGGAGATGTAGACCTGGGATTTGTTTTCGGCTCTTCAGTAGACTCCGTTTCCAGAATATGTTGGAATTTCAGACTCCAGAACTCTTAAGAATGCCATTACAGGTAGAAATTTATTGATTTTTCCATTTAGGGTTTGAGGGTCCACCTGATGGTACTTTTGGAGTATTTTGTTTTTAAAGTTTTTATAGTTTGTTTCTATTTGTACTCAGGGAACTGTGGTACCAGAGATAAAACCAGGGTATCCTGCATTCTAAAAATTTGCTTCAACCTATTGAGCTGTTACCTAAGCTCAAATTTACTTAGCTTTAAAAAAGTCTGTGTGAGGGGGCGGAGAGATAGCATGGAGGTAGTGTGTTTGCCTTGCATGCAGAAGGACGGTGGTTCAATCCCGGCATCCCACCTGGTCCCCTGAGCCTGCTAGGAGCAATTTCTGAGCCTAGAGCCAGGAGGAACCCCTTAGTGCTGCTGGGTGTGACCCAAAAACAAAAACAAAAAAAATCCATGTGAATGAGAAGAGAGATTATTTTAATTTACACCAATTAGGGTTTTAAAAATCAGTTTACAAATGGTAAATTACGTATTGTGGAAGATCATTTTATTCACAAACACATAGCTTATATTTTTACATTCTTTCTGTTTCTTCCCTCCCTCACCCCTTTCCCTTCATTAATTTGGATGCATTAACATTCAAACATGAATGACTTTGGTTAAAATTTTCTTTAGTTATGGTGGTCATTGGAAATTACATATCAGTGCTAATCACACGCTGATAGTTTGCACTCCTTAGTAGGAACTGTACTTCTTCATGAGGGCTTGTACTCTAATTGAGGTGCACGCATTCTGGTTGTAGCTCCTTATGGGTCACCAGTGCTGAAACACATGTTGAATGCTCTCACCAAGGGATCAGATTTCCTAGTGTCCTAATCATGCTTGCACAGTTATTTTGTTTGGGGTTGGAGGCTCACTCAGCGATGTTTAGAATTTACTCCTGAGTTTTCATTCAAGGATTAGTCCTGGCAAACTCGTAGAACCATCTGGGGTGCTATTTATTGAACCCAAGACAGCCATGTGTTTTACCCATTGTATTCTCTCTCTAGCCCCATCACACATCTTGTTTCAGTTGTATTGTCTCCTGGGAGCTGCTCGCCTTTGGAGCATGTTTTAGATTCCTGGCTGTTCTGTAGTTGGGAATTGCAGGCAGTGCTGCAGTTCATAAATGGCATCACCAGAAATTTGAATTATGACCAAATATATTTACGAGGCTGGCATTCTAAGCCACTGTACTAGTCTAGGCTCACTCTTTTACTTTTTTACTGAGAATTAGAAAACATTACTTGAGAACTAAAAGATTATATTCAAATTCCAGTTTTATTTTTTTTATTTCATTTTTTTGGTTTTTGAGTCACATCCAGCAGCATTCAGGGGTTACTCCTGGCTCTGCACTCAGAAGTTGATCCTGGCAGGCTTGGGATGTCAAGATTCGAACCCGGGTCATTCCTGTGCTATTACTCGACCCCAAGTCCCAGTTTTAGATGTTAATGTTACCTTATGGTTTTGGAACTGAATTCAGGAGATTTTCTAGCCTTTAGTTTTTTTTAGGTTTTCTTACTACATGAACAATGAGATAATGCATAGTTCCTAGAAGAAGATTCCAGAAGTATATTAATTTGAGACTTATAGGGTGCTGAGCAGTAGATGCTATCTTCTAAGTCTTTAAGGCGATATTGGGTCATGTTTTGGCATCTAGATATATATAGATGACTTTGCATTTGTCAGTTTTTCTGTCTTTCTCTGTTGCTTTAAGATAATAGACACTGTCATTCTTTTATTCTTGAATTCAAGAGACATTATTTAAAAAGAATGAAGGAACAAAGGTAGGAAAGGTGCTATACAGGATTCCCAACATTCCTCCAGTTTTTATTTTTGTCTTTACTTCTATACCAGTACTTTCAAATTCTCAAGAAATCTTATTTTTTTTTTTTTTTCATAATGCTGTCCTCTAATATCCTCTAGTATACTGCCCTATCTCCCTAGGACCTTCACCCTTACTCACTTTATTATTCACTTAATTTTTGCATCTTAACTATGTGTCATTTCTTTAGCGAAATCTGTTTAACTTCCCAAGCGCCTTTTTTTTTTTGCATTATACTGACTTGATGAACTCTGTTGTTTACCACTTAAAATCACTTTATTCCTCATACCATTTATCACAAGTACGATATATATTCAATATATTATTATATAAGTTTGTTTTTCCATATGTAAAACTCATAGAGTGAACACATTTACTTATATGTAGTCAGCTTGCTATACTGTGTCATACCTGATCAATTGGATAGAAGATTCTAGACAAAAGGTAGGACATTTGTCTTGCATGCAGCAGACCTAGGTTCGATCCCTAGCATCCTGTATAGTCTCCCGAGTCTGCAAGGAGTAAATTTTTGAGTGCAGAGCCAAGAGTGCCCTCCCCACCCCTCAAAGAAAACTTACATGAGAATACATTGCTAGTGTAGGCAAAGGTTATCAATGAATTGGTAGAGGTTGTTTATCGGACTTGTAAATAAAAATTGATTTCATGGGTTGAAGAGATAGTAAAAAGGTGCTTGCCTTTCATGTGACTGACTGACTTTTGTTTGGTCCCCAGCATTATCTATAATTCCCAAGTTCCAACAAGAGTGGCAGGAATGCCCTTGAGCACAGAGCCAGAGAAGTCTTTTCTCCTAGCTCCACCCTCAAAAAAGCTAAGTATGAATTATAATATTTAAAATATTTGTTGTTCTTATATACAGGAACTTTGTTTACATACCAAGCTATTAGCTCCAGTAAATTGTCCGATTGCTGATTTCCTTATGAAAGCACCGGAACCTCCACCAGCTTTAATTGTCAGAAATGCTGTGCAGATGCTTAAGGTTGGTAATTTAATGGTTTTATTTTGCTTGATTATTTTAATTATTCCTAACCAAATGCTAATCCTTAACTAACTTTATACTTTAAAAAAGATAAGATAATCATGGCATTTGAATAATACTCATGATAATAATAAAGAGTTGACAATGGTTCCTTTTTATACCTTTGAGGCAAATTATATTTTCTGTGATAAAAGAAAGAAAATTTCAGGTACATTTTATAAATATGTCTTTTGATTACAAATAGTTTTGGTTATTTCAAATTTAATTTTTTCTTTTATTTTTAATATCTTGATTTAAACACTGTGATTACAAACATGTTTGTAGTTGAGTTTCAGTTATGAAAAATGAACAACCCCTCTTCACCAGTGCAACCTTCCTACTACCACTATTGCCCCCCCATTTCCCTCCTCCCCCACCCCTTGCCTGTATTCGAGACAGAAATATTACTTCTCTCACTCACTACTATTGTCATGATAGTTGTCAGTGTAGTTATTTCTCTAACTGCACTCACCACTCTTTGTGGTAGCTTCATATCGTGTACCATCCATCTAGCCCTCATTTGTATAGTTTCTGGGTGTTATTTCAATAATGTCTTTTACTTTTCTTAAAACCCATAGATGAATGAGATAATTCTGTGTCTATCTCGCTCCCTCTGACTTATTTCATTAATCATAATAGTTTTCATCTCCATCTATATATAGGAAAATTTCATGACTTCATTTTTCCTGACAGCTGCATAGTATTTCATTGTGTATATATAGCACAGTTTCTTTAGCCACTCAGCTGTTGTTGGGCATCTGGGTTGTTTCCAGTTTCTGAATATTGTAAGTAGTGCTTCAATGAATATAGGTTTGAAGAAGCTATTTTTGTATTGTGTTTTTGTGTTTCTAGGGTATATCCCTAGGAATGATATAGTTGGATATATGGGAGCTCAATTTCCAGTTTTTTGAGGAATCTCCATACTGTTTTCCATAAAGGCTGGACTAGATGGCATTCCCACCAACAGTGAATGAGAGATCCTTTCTCTCCACATGTGTGCCAGTCTTTGTGGCATGAGATGGTACCTCATTATTGTTGGTAGGTAAGGCCTCCCCTGGCTTGACCTGGTACCTGTAGCCCCTTCGACTAGCAGGTCTGTAGGTTGAAGATAACGGTGGAGAAATGATTTATAGGCAGTCAGTTTAAGTTTCAGGAGATAGCCAACTTTATTTTAAGGCCCTAACCACCATGTACATTTCTCCACATGGCTTCTCAGCTAAGATTTTCTTGCAGCCTCTTCGCTGTACTCCAAGCACCCTTAAGAGTCTTCTCTCTCTCCCATTCCTCCCAGGGAATATCTTAATTAACAACTGCAGACCCCTCCCAGCTATTAGCATATGGAATTAGGGGAGGGGTAACAAGTGATGGGAGCATTTTTCTTGTGTCTTTTGGCCATTTGCATTTCTTCTTTGAGGTAGTGTCTGTTCATTTCCTCTCCCCATTTTTTGATGGGATTAGATGTTTTTTTCTTATTAAATTCTGTCAGTACCTTGTATATCTTAGATATTTACCCCTTATTCGGTGGTTATTGGGTGAATAGTTTCTCCCATTTTGTGAGTGGCCTTTGTATCCT
This sequence comes from Crocidura indochinensis, assembly GCA_004027635.1. Classification (NCBI taxonomy): domain Eukaryota; kingdom Metazoa; phylum Chordata; class Mammalia; order Eulipotyphla; family Soricidae; genus Crocidura; species Crocidura indochinensis. The sequence continues at coordinate 19,177 of PVKC010018461.1, forward strand.
GGTCACTATTTCCTTTGAGATACAGAAGTTTCTCAGCTTAATATAGTCCCATTTGTTTATCTCTGCTTCCTCTTGTTGGGACAGTAATGTTTCCTCCTTGTCTTTGGTATTAATGTCATAGGGTGTTTTAGCTACATGTTCTTCTGTATACTTTATGGTTTGGGGTCTGCGATATCAAGGTCTTTAATCCATTTGGATTTGACCTTTGTGCATGGTGTTAGCTGGAGGTCCAAGGTTGCTTTTTTGCATGTGGCTGATCAGTTGTCCCAACACCACTAGTTGAAAAGGCCTTTCTTGCTACATTTTGAATTTCTTGCCCCTTTATCAAAGATTGATTGTATATCTGGGGACATTCTCAACTGTATTCCATTGATCTGAGGGTCTGTCTTTTCCAATACCATGCTGTTTTGTTTTTTTTTTGTTTTTTTTTTTTTTTTTTTTTTTTTTTTTTTTTTT
>PVKC010018462.1:0-19632 GCA_004027635.1 Crocidura indochinensis
GCTGATTGGGAAGGGGGACTAGTCAGTTTTCATTTCTTTATTAATTTAAATGTTCTTTATTTTCACTTCACTTGCTCTTGGCTCTTTGCATAGAATTTAAATATTAAAAATGCCCCTTTCCTCATGAGCACTTATTAAATATGTTATGGCATATATAACGTTGGTATTCTTTTCTCCTTCTAAACTGTTACAACTTATAACTCACATTCTGTTTTCCAAATATACAATTTTGGTCAACTTCCTTTAAATAGTACATATTTTATGTTTGCGATTTTTAACTTAATTTAATTAATTTTAATTTAAAATTTTTTTAATTTTTAGAGTTTTGTGCATTGTTCAGTCCAGAATTGGACTGAATGACATGGGAATATTATTTCCTGTGTAGACAGTCTTTCTGCAGCTATCATCTGTTTGCCTTGGATGAGCTTTAACAATAACCAAAATCAGTATTTTAGTAACTGTCCATTTATGTTCTATATGGGCTTGCCACATATGATACTTAGTTCACAATTCAATGTCACACACATTTCTGTAGAGATCGCCTCTCTTAAATATTTATAAATACTAATATTAATTTATCACATCACTTATTGTATCATTTAAATTTAATCATTTTGAATTCGCTGCATCCCTTTAGCCTTTTAAGATCAAATGATATTATATATCTGGTGACAGAAGAGCAAATCAATTCAATATCTGATAAACATGCCATTGGTTGTAGTTAAGGTAAATAGAAAAATTGTTGAACTGAAGAAATGAGGGGCAAAGAGTAAACTTGTATCCGTGGTGTGAATTCTACAAGTCTTTCTTGTTTATTTACTCATCATTCATTAATTTGGTTTGCATATTAAGCATTTACTAGTGATTATCAACTAACAATTTAATAATTCTTCATGAAAATATCAAAGAGTTGATGATAGCTTCACAAATCTGTGGGTTCCATATTTCGACTTCTATCCATTTTTGAAAAATGGGCCATTAGCTTATATCTAATCTTAGGAGATTTCTTCTATTCACCATCATTTCCCAGTGATCACCCAGAATGATTTGTTTCACAACCTTTTATATGTAATTCATCTCTGTCTGGATTTGAATGTTCATTTAGAGAGGCTAAATGTTCTCATCATCTTTGTTTCTATTTTGAGCTTCAATTACCTCTTTCGAATGCTAGCCTTTCTAATGTGAAGATAATTCTCCCAGTGGAGAGAAATGGGAGCAAACCACCATTTTATCACATTTAACAGTGCATCATTTTCCCCAAGTAGTGATTGTATACATTATTTAAAATTACTTTTATTCTCTAGTGTATTTATCTATGTATACATTACATACATATTTCAAAGGAAACTATTTAGTGTCCTTAGAAGATTTCAGAAGCAATCAGGTATTCAGCTTCTTGGTCTCAACTTCAAATATTGTTGCTTCTCTTTTATATTCACTTTTGGTTCCAGGCTCTTTCCTTCATATTTTGTACACGTTTCATTTAAATTTGAGCTCATCAGAAGAAAGCCCTAAGCAACCACATTGGTTTCCTTGGATACCGATTCTTTATTTTCCTCATCAGTATCTTTTGTGATTGTATTATCAGATATTTCTTTCTTTCTTTTTTTTACTTCCCACCTCCCTTTGCTGGTTCTGGAAACCCTAGGGGGACTGTGATGGCTGTGGCTTCTTAAATTGTTTTTTCAATATAATTTTATAAAGCCTCAGGTATACTTTAGTAGCCTTCCCTGGGCTACTAAAATGTCATTGATGCTTTCTTTAAACGTTGTTACCATTTCTAATTCCGAAAGAAGCTCTTCTCTGCCAGTGAAAGTTAAACCAGGAATTGACATTCCCATCAATGCTTTGTCTACCACCTGATGAATGTGTTACAGCAAGACAGAAAATAGTTTGATGATGTGGAGTAAGAGAAGGGTTTTTTAGAAAATGCCCAGCTGGTTGTATTTCTAAAAACACTGTGTGTTTTACATAAGAACTATATTTGCATTATATGTATACTTGCTAGAAATAATATTAATTCTGTTTTAAGTCACCCCTGTAGAAGAAATACCCTGATTAAGAACACTCTTAATGTGTGTGACAGTACATTTTTATGGTAATTCTCCCAATAAAGTCTGAGAGCCCTTGTTGCAAAGCATCATTCCTATTTTTTGATTAAAAAGCAATGGGCATTGAGTGGAAATAAAAAATGACCAGACTTAAACACCAAACCCAAAGTCAGCAACAACAGAATAGATACGCAATGCACAGCAAGCTATACATAGAGGGAATCACTTGCACTAATAACCCCAGGGAAAAAGAGGGAGATATGAGATGCATGATGGGATGCTGGGAACAGGGGTGCAGGGAGAACAATACTGGTGGTGAGAATAGCCCTGATTCATTGTCACTATGTACCTTAAATTTTATTGTGAAAGATTGATAATTCACTTTGGTAACAATAAAAATTATTTTTAAAAAAGCAATGGAGAGTATTTTTCTGAGATCACTTACTTGGGCTGACCCATTCTATTAATATAGTTTTCTAAGTAGATGTACATTTTCTTACCTCATAGTACAACATCCATTTATTTTGTTTTGATTTATTTATTTTGACAAGTATCTTTCATATCAGAAACATAATTTGTTGAATGTCAACAAATATTCTGTTAACCTATAAAACAACTCACTTCTAGTATCAAAATTGACAGTTTCCAAAACAATGTTGCCTGTTATCCTCAGTGTTTAAGTGTATATATATAGAAGATCTTTTTTTATGTAGACTAATTTGTTGAAACAAAGGGAAGAGAAGAGACATGCCTTTAAAGGAACAGCGTGGTGGGGATTTATTTAAACCTGATGCTGGCCCACCGGACTAACATACAAGAGCTTAGTGTCCAGGGGCCCGGGAGATAGCATGGAGCTAAGGCGTTTGCCTTTCATGCAAAAGGTCATCGGTTCAAATCCCGGTGCCCCATATGGTCCCCCGTGCCTGCCAGGAGCAATTTCTGAGCATGGAGCCAGGAGTAAACCCTGAGCACTGCCGGGTGTGACCCAAAAACCACAAAAAAAAAAAAAAAAAAAAAGAGCTTAGTGTCCAGCCAAAGGTTCAGATTACATTTATACAGAACCTAGTTCTAGTTCTGGCTTGGGGGATGGTCTGCAACTGTTTTGGAGTAGAGAATGGCATGACAGAGCACACATAACAAAGTGTATATATATATAAATATATATATTTAAGTTAATATATATAAGTATATATAAATTTACGTTTGACACAATACACAGACATTATATGACCAGGAGTCAGACTTCCCCTGATCATACAATAAATAAAAACTCTCATTACAGGGTTTAGACCTATTTAACTGGACTGTGCAACAATCAGGCTTCCCTTCCCAAACTCTTTCAGATTGTGGACATTTTCACTTCTGGTGTCTTTACTTTTCAAACACACCGAACACTAACTATCTTACAACTGCTCTTCTTACTCCCCAATCCTCCCCTCCCCACTAATTCACTCCCCTATGAGTTGACCTAACTACAGTTCTAATTATATACTTTATATGTAGAAAATAATATTTTATATTTCAAACTATTCAGTGAGCATTTTCAGTTCTCTATAATGTCACGTCAGCAATCATCTTTCAACTTGGCTTTCCTGATTACTTGTTTAATACATTTCTTTTCTAATTCAATGGGTCTCTATTGTTCCTTGAACCTTCCTGCTCTCAGAAATTTGTCTCCATTATGAAAGGTGTTCGCATAACTTTTACTTCCATTGTATTCTTTGATTCTTTCTTCCATTACTTCTCTGGGGTGCCCCACTCCCCTGAACTTTTTTTATGTTCTCTTGTCTCTTCTTTTGGTGGCTATCAATTAAACAGAAGATTGTATGTTCCTTGTGGTTCTTTGTATGGTATGTGATTACAGTCTTATCACATTGCTCTACTAACAAGAAAGTTCTAGGGCCCGAGCAATAGTAGAGTTAGGATGGTCTTGCTTTGCAGGTAGACAATTTCCCATGCAAAACCTGCTCTAGCACAAAAGACAAAAGGGAAGGAATTTCCAATCCATGTTTTATCCTTACCATTTGTAGTTTGAAATAAATATCATGCTGTAGTTTATTTAATCATTTTTTCCAGGCATTTTTCTTTCAATTTTCTTCCTCTCCTAATAGTTTTAAAATGATATCAGCTGCAATATGCCTAAGACAGACTTTGCTTCCAAATTATTTGAAGTCATGATTTAATACAGTAACTATGTTTTTGACAAATGGCCTCATAAATATAATGTTCTTATAAGAAGTCTAAATTTTATAGTTCATCTCTGAATGACTTATATCCAATGGAAGATAATTATAAAATGTTTCCCTTAAAAAGTGACACAATAAAGTTGTGAGTGTGTTTGTGTGTGTGTTTTTGAGGGAGAAAAGAAAGACTTCATAAAGAATGAGAGATCTCTGCTGCTGACCATGAAGTTCTCAGTCTTTCTTTTTCCTTCTATAATTAGTGTGACTACCACCCACTCAATATAGTTGAAAACATTGCTTTATGACTATGGAAAAATTCTATACAGATAAATTTTACCTATATAAAAAGCATTATAAATATGAAAATAATTTGAAGCACAAGTACGTGCCATATATTATAGTATTGAGGTTCATAATAAAGCAAAAACAGAAAGATGACTACAAAATGAGAAAGTGGCTTAGTCATTAATTTCAGATGATGTATCTTTCTTGCTATGCTCAACTCATATTTAAGTCTTTAAATGGAAAATGACTTGTAGTTAACCTTTTATGATTTGATTGTAATTATAGCTAATCCAATTAAAGGTGGATTATAATTGCTAAATTGATAGGTCACGAAATGCTGAGTTTAGTTAGCAGGTTCTTATTTATTTTAAAAATAAGAAAAAGTTCCTAAAATGTGTTCAAATGCTTAGAAGTTTTCACATAAACTTAAAATTGTGAAGATTGCAATATTTTTATTTTGGGAGTTTTTTTGGGCTACACCTATTTGATGCTCAGGGGTTACTCCTGGCTATGTACTCAGAAATCACTCCTAGCTTGTGGGGACCATATGAGATGGCGGGGGGGCGGGGGTGTCGAATCATGGTCCATCCTAGACTTGTGCTTGCAAGGCACTCGCCTTACCCCTAGTGCCAACGTTCCGGCCCCTACAATATTTTTAAAAAACACAAATGTCTTAGTTAGAATGGCATAACCTAAGGAGAAATCACATTTACAAATGTTATATTTATGAATTTAAATTGCTATTACATTCATTAAATCTTTAAAGCAAAAAGATAACACTTTCTTATTTTGTTCTTTCCATGGAAAAATTAATATAGATTTGTACTATGAATGATGTTATTAATAATAGTTATAATGTAATAATAAATAGTACAGAATGCCATTTTTATATATCTAAGGTTACAAGTCATAAGTCAGCACAATATAAATAGTTTATAAGATAGCCATTTTGTATCTGTTCATTCTATTTTTAGAAAAAATCATGCAGTTAAAGTTAAATTATGCCAAGTGACCTATATTAACATTAGATGTAATATCTTAATGCCGGTTTTTGTAAGACAATAAAAATAGGGATAAAAGAGAGATTTAAAAATGAATGACTTATTATATTCAAATAATTACCCAACAAAAATTAAATGACTACTATTATGTTCATAACACAGATCATAAGTATGGCAATTCTGAATGTTTTCACTGATTTCTGCTACTATCTAAGAACTACACTCTCATAGCTGAACATATTCAAGGAAAACCATCTGACTGGGAATTTCTGGAGTAATATAAGTCTTTAAATAAATATTATATGCATTGAATTATATGCTATAGTATTTTCGTGTTTTTAAAATCAAGACATTTCTTAAAAATAAAATGAAAAAAGAGGTCTTCACTTATATGGGCTATATATTTTTTCTTCACGACTAAATTATTAAAACTACATCACTCAAAAATAGTCATTTTTCTTTGGATAACCTAAGAACTACCCACATTTTGGCCAGAAGGCAGTGCTCTGAATATAATACGGTCTCCTTCCTTCCTTTTTTAACATAATACTAAAAGCATTACACTACTTACTTTCTCCTCTTATAATCTTGCCTCTGGGTTATAAGTTCAAAGATGACTAGGAGCTCCTCAAATGAGAGCATTGGTAGACATTCAGAAAGAAAACTTGATCATGAAGGTGCTATCGGGAGCAATCAAAGATTCTTTGCTAAAGACTATACAAAGAATCTAGGATTCATCTTAAGCTCACTTATGTACACAAAAATATAATTTGGCAACAGGACTAAAATGCTTCATTTAGGAATGTCCTGAAGCCCAAAAAGGTTAAAATTATTCAGTATTCAATGCATACAAAGAGAGTTCCCAGGAATGTCTCCCAGGAAATATGAAGCTATAGAAAGCTGTACTAGGAAAATGTACAGAAGATATACAAATCACCCAGCATGCACTCTCTTCCCTACTCTGGAGAGTTGTTCTCCCTCCTAAGGGACAAGAAAATGTGCTGCTGTAGCACTTGGAATAGAAATGTGTTTTCTGTAAGCAACAGCCTCCTATGAAGAAATTGCTTTCTCCTTTAGCTTTCGGAAGCTGCTGAGCAGCCCATAATCAAGGCTTTCTTAATGTTGTTTTAAACGGCCCCATTATCAGACACATCTCTCTGAAAGCTTCAAACTTCATTTCACTATTAGGAAAAATTAACATATTGTACCTGATAAGCTTCTGGCGTCCACAAAAAAAAAAATCAGCTTTACTAAATGCTGACTACCCAACACTTTCTTTCTTATTAAAAGTAAGTTGCACAGAACTAAAATGCATGCTATTTGCCTTGGGTTTTTAACTTGTGATAAGGCTACAGTTAACTTGTTCTGAAGTTCATTTTCTATCTGTAGATTCAAGTTTTCCTTTTAGCATATCCTTTCTTTTGTCAGGTTAATATGAGTGCAAGAATTTACAAAGGAAAATTCATTTAGGAATATTTCTTATAGCAACTTGAAAAGTGCATTTGTAGGTTAGAGTAATTTATTGGCTATGCCAGGAGGTTAATTTAAAACTCAAATATCATTATATTATATTATCTACTGAGTTAATACTTCTCAGATTAGTTTCACATATTTAGGTATTGTAGTTAGGACCACACATAACAGTGTGACTGCACCCAAGGATCACTTTTGATAGGGCTTGAAGGATCATATGCTGTTTGAGGATTGAATACAGCTTGGTTGCATGAAAGCAAGCAAACCTTTTCTGCTAATGTTTTTGCTTTTGCTCTTAAGTGTGTGTGTGTGTGTGTGTGTGTGTGTGTGTGTATTTGGTTTTTAGGTCACACCTGGCAGCACTCAGAGTTTATTCCTGGCTCTGCACTCAGAAATTGCCCCTGGCAGGCTCAGGGGATCATATGGGATACCTAGATCAGCTGTACATAAGACAAAAGTCCTACCTCTGTGCTAGATCTCTGGTCTGCTCTTAAATATTTTAAAACTGAAAAGTTTAGAGAAAATAAAATATAGATATAAGCATTACTAAAAGATGTCATTTTGACTCTTAAAATGGAATTTATCAAAGGTAGTAACATTTTTAAAATGCAACAAAGTAATTTATTTGAAATTAAATGTTATCAGGGAGAAGTTAATTCATATATAAATGCCCCAAAATTGCAAAATCTGAAATCTAAAGTTGTTTTACCAAGCAAAATTTTAAGTAAAAATCGTTACTTTTCCATGCAGTAGAAATGGCCCTTTTTCAAGAATGATATATATGACATTAGAAAAATTATATATAATATAGAAAAATATAGTTGCATTGAGAAGAAAAGATTTTTTAATTTTAAAAATATTTGTCTATTCATAGATTAAAGAGTAATATACAGATATTTTAAAAAGTAAAAGTATTATTTTAATGCCAGAGATTTCTTGAAATAGCATAGTTTGAGCTTAAAAGTAATGCTATTTTAATTACTGAAAAAGAAAACTAAAATTAAAAATTTTTACAGTTGCCCAATATTTAATTTCAGCTTAGTCAATTCTGTCCTTATCATGCCTTCCCTTGATATCCAGTGTTTGCCCAACCCGACCTCCAAGTAATTGTTCCATGCTAGCAAGTCACTGATTTCTCCAAAGTTAAACAGAGAAACTGACAATCTGGTTTAAATAGTCAAATAGCTGCAGTGTTTATTTCTCAAATTATTCCTCAATGAATCACTTTTCAGTTTGGCTTCGAGGAGAAAGAGTGGGAGAGAAGGCAAGAGGGATAACACTAGACCCAGAGGGGAAGAAGCCTAGAAGGACATTATGAATTCACAGATAGTAGCTGTGAATTAGGTGACTTGTGATATTTAATGAACCCTCTAAATTATGCTCCAGTATTAGTCAATATGTGGCTTCCTGTAAATATTTATAAAACCATACATTAATGAACAATATGCTCCACTAAATTTTTTTTCTTCTTGCTTACTGGGAATCAGTTAGAAAGAGTTCAATCAAGATGCCTTTAATATATTACTTTTTTTTTTTCAAAACTGAGGTTGGAATTGCAGAAACTCTTCTATCAGAAAGCCTGGCTGAGGACCAAAGTGATAGTGCAGTGGGTAGGGGACTGACTTTATACTCAGCAGATGTGGGTTCTGCCCCAAGCATCCTATATAGTCCCTCGAGTCCCACCAGGAATTAGCCTTGAATATAGAACCAAGAAATATTCTTTAAGCCCTGAGCATTTCTGGATGAGCCTTCCACCCTTGCAATAAAAAAAAAGAAATAAAGAAAAAGCAAGTCACCTGGGTCTAAGAATCTCATTCCAGATCTAAGCAGTACAGCTCTCAAAGTAAGAATGCTTCAAACATCAGAGAGAATTGTGGACAGAGGTTCTAAATCACTTTGTAAAATCCAACACTCTTATGCAAAAATTGCTTATATATTTATTAAAATAAAGTGAAATGCTATAGGAAAATGAGCAAAATAGTGGCCTCAGATAGAAAAGTAGGATTGTTGAAAACAACCACAAAAAGTGTTTCTGTCTGGGTAAGCAATCCTTGAAGTGGAAAAGAATAAGCTTTGAATCTAACCGAGCTGTATTTTACTTCTATAGGTTTATTATGAACTTATTGGGCCTCAGTTCCTCAAATGTGATTATGAGGTCTGGGAAAATTGTTCAGGGGAAAGGACACATGCACAAGATATCAAGTTTGATGCCCAACACTATACACTCACCCCAACTTTATGCTTTTAGTTTTAAATAGATAACGCATGTCTCATACAAATAATTGATTCTGTTTCAGATACCTGAATAATTTATAGAATTTTTGTTACCCAACCTGTCAAAGAACTTGGCAAATGTATTTGCAATTGAAAACATTTCCATAGAAAAGAAATGGTAAATTATTCAGATTGTACTTTTCATCATCACCGAATTAATTAGCACAACATATTAAGAGCTTTTTTAATGTGTGTGTAAATTCAAAAAATGTAATGAGTAAAGATGAAATGTATCAGAAAAGGAATGCATATGATATGTACCCAGTGAATTTAGAACCCTTAGTCACTCTCTTCGTTTCCATTAATCTTTCTTTTTTTTTTTTTGGTTTTGGGGTCACACCCAGCAGTGCTCAGGGGTTACTCCTGGCTATCTGCTCAGAAATAGCTCCTGGCAAGCACGGGGGACCATATGGGACACCAGGATTCGAACTAACCACCTTAGGTGCTGGAGCAGCTGCTTGCAAGGCAAACACCGCTGTGGTCTCTCAGACCCCCATTAATCTTTCTTTAAGACAAAAATAATTCACAAAACTGTAAGCTTCAGGAGAACAAATTCATGACCCAATAAATGACTATGCCACTCCCAACCTACTGAACCTAAAACTAGTTACAAATTACCATCATCTAATTGAATCCCTTTACTATTCCACCACCCTCTTGCCCTACACCCTATCCTGTCTAGCTCAACCTTATCATAATTTTACTTTTTTTTGGGAAGAGAAAAAAGGAAAGGAGAGAGAATTTTGCTCTTCTAAAATGGTTTAATATATGAATGTTTAATGCTTGGATTTAAATGAAATGAAGAACAAGCATACTTTATTTAAAGATTTTTTTCAATGATTTACAGATTTAACCTTGAAAAATAAGTAAATTAGAATGAGAAAAACAAATGCGATATAATTATTTTATATGTAGGATATAAAAAAAACCACATAGCAAGGTGCCAGAGTGATAGCACAAGAGCAATTGCCTTGCATAAGGTTGCCATATGGTTGGCCCAGATTTTATCTCCAGCATCCCATATGGTCTACTAAACTTATCAGGAGTGATCTGAGTGTAGAGTCAGGAGTAACTACTCTGTGCCACTGGATATGAACCCAAGAACAAGGAAACAATCAAACAAACAAAAAACATAGCAGGGGAATGACAAATGGTCATAGACAGGCCAGTAGGATACTACAAGTGTTAAGGCATTTGCCCTGCATAAGACTAGTCCAAGGTTGACCCAGAACTCCATGCAATAACTCAAGCTTCAATAAAATCAATCTCTCACACAGAGCTATGAGTAAGGCAGTCTGATCTGACTCAAAAATGAGAGACAAGCAAAGAGACAGAAAAATAGACAGAGAGGACAAATGACAAACAGCCAAAGAACCCAAGAGCCATTCTTCAAAAGTGATCTTATATAGGGTTCAGGGACCCATGGGACTTTGGCAGAGGGTACAAACACTACCAATGGGTGTGATATTAGAAAATTGTATATGGGGCCAGAGAAATACACAGTGGTAGGGTGCTTACCTTGCATGCAGCCGACCTAGGATGGATGGTGGTTCAAATCCCGGCATCCCATATGGTCCTCTGAGCCTGGCAGGAGAGATTTCTGATGGCAGAGCCAGGAGTAATCCCTGAATGTTGTCGGATGTGACTCCCCAAAAAATACTATAAAAAGAAAATTGCATACATGAAGCTCTATTACTAATAGTATAAAAAGCTGGGGCTGGAACAGTGGTTCAAGGGATAAGGTGTTTGTCTTGCAGATGGCTAACCTATGACAAACCATGGTTCCATCTCCCAGAGTCCCATATGGTCCCCCAAGCCAGGGACTTTTTCTGAGCTCATAGTCAGGAGTAACGGCATGAGTGTCACCAGGTGTGGCCCAAAAACAAAAAACAAAACAAACAAAAAAGTATGAAAAATTGCAGTGTTTTCATTAAAATACAGAGAAAAATAAAATATTTTGATGCAAACACTTAAGAATGTATCAATCAAAAAAATAAAAGAGCAGTAGAGCCTTTACCTTGCATGTGGATGACCCATGATCGACCTGGGTTTGATCCCTGATCCTCACATCCCATATGGTCCCCCAAGCAGACCAGGGGCTATTTCTGAGTGTAGATTTGTCTGGAGTAACCGCCAAGAGCCGCTGGTAGTGACCCCAAAACAAGCAAAAGAACGTATCATTGATTACAGTTCACTGTCATTATAGTCTATACTATTTGCTTTTACAAATATATATGTATATATATATATATATATATATATATATATATATATGTCTTTGTGGAGATGATGGAGTGCCAACATGTTTTTCTGTTGTACTGCTGACACTCCATTTCGTGATGTTGAATAATTCTGTTTCTAGTCCTTGCTCAGAGCTGATGGGGAACTCAGACAGGTATGGGGGTTATGGACTTGTGGTCCAAAATGCTTGAGCATTTATTGTGATTGCAATTCTCACACACTGTAGTGCTCCACACACCTGCAGTGGGAAGCTTATATTCTCAGGAAGCTGAGGTGTGAAAGATGACTCAGCACCTGTGGGCAGCTCTAGAATTCAATTCATTATCTATTAGTAGCTTTTAGCTACTAAACTGTCCCCAGTATCACATGCATGCTTTTTCAGTGAGTTGTGGGCTTAATTCTATACTAGTTTGAAAATAATTTTATCTGTTTTACTTATTTGTTCCTCTCTACAGCATAAGGACTGACTGAACTTCAAGTAAGTCAAGTAGAGAAATTTCTCAAACCTTTAAAACCTTTTGGTTTTTAAATGTTTATTCTTCCAAGTGAAAAAAATTTAAATATCTATGCTAAAAGTTTCATTCCACGAATGGTAAGAACGCATGATAATGCCTTGTTTGTGCTTGTTTGATTTCCCAATCAATTGATTTCTCTCTTATGAGAAATTTGCTCATAAAAGCATTTCTGAAGTCACAACCTAGAAATAATGGGAATGAGTTAATTCTGAGTCTTTAATAAATAAAGAAAAAGAACAGTAATGCACAAGAGGTAGGGCCTTTCTAGATTGATTGATATGTAATCTTTCAGAGGGATGAGTTTGTTGGTCAGTGAGGATGGATTATGGGAATTAAAGAAATATCCATTATGTGTCAGAGTTTGAAATAGTAGTAGAAGAATATAGCTGTGCATCCTCCTAGTTTTGTAATCAGTATCAATTACTCTCTTGTCCTTATATATTGAAACTCTATTTACTAAGTGTCAGCCATGAAGCCTATTGTACACCTGCTTATTTGTGCTTTTAAGTTGCCTGAACATTTTTCTAAATCTTCAGACTGCATCTCTCTGATGGGCACATGCATTCCAAACACTTGATCCTTTCCATCCTGAAGAGTCTGGCAGCTTCATAGCTATGTTGGGGATTCAGTTATTATTCTCAGGACTCCTAATTTGACCTAGAGGAAGGGTTGGAGCCTCCAGATCTACAAAAACCAGAATTGTAGCCTTCATCAATCTCTTGTGCCAGCTCTTTGTCAGGTGACCCACAGAGTCCCATTAGAATGTCTTCATGAGGTAAAACCTTGACTACATCTTCAGGTAAAGAGAAGGTGATGTCATTTGTAACTGCTGAGACAGGGGAGACGTGGGAGAAAGAGAGAAATAAATCAGTTCAAATGAACCCATAAGTGAAAAAGAGGATGACTGCTTGTCCCTGTGGTTCTGGAACCCAACCTTGTCCAATTTGTAGACTAGACACTCGGATTCATAATGACTTTGTTCATGCAAGTGTAGTTTAAAGTGGTAGAAGTCAAGGTATGATATTCAAATGTGGCAGGGCGAGATTGATTGCCCAGCAGTCCTGTAGGTCCAGTCTGCTTCAGTGTGGATGGAGTGAAAGGTGCATTGAAAGGAGCAGCTGATCTGTTCCTGGCAGGCAGAGTACTGCTGAAGTAACAATTTGCAATAGTTTTACGCCGCTGTCAGTGCCATTTGGCAAACTAATGGAGATGATGGAATGAAAGAATAAAATGTCACAACAGAAAGGAGTGAGTTGAAAATTCAAACATTTTCTGATTTCTCATAATCCGGCTGAGTCAAAATTAAATCAGCCTACAAATGAACCAGTTCAATATTGAATAAAAGGCAGCTAGCTGCACACTTTTTTTTTCCAAGTAGAAAATCGATTAACATTCTTGTGACCATTAGCTTGCTCAAAACATCATCATGAGTTGTAATAACTCAGAGATCTAGTTTATAAACAAGAATATTGATTTCAAAAGAGTGTTTTACTTGAGAATAGCAATTGATACAGACCTGAAACCTTAGGATAAAATTTTTCTTATTACTCCCTAGTTAGTGCCAAGACCAGCTTTAAATGATTATTTTTAAATATCAGATTTAAGACATATTTGAGGTATCTCCCAATAATGATCATGTATATTTACCATAGAATCTTTGTCACCAACAACTATATTAGAAAAGTCATTTTTTATACAAGTCATGATTTTATATATGTTGGTAACTTAGTGTGATGCATTCCACTTAAAGTAATCTAGACAATACTTGAGCATGATAAAATATCTGGATTTAGTTATCTAAAAAGAGAAAATCAAGTTAGCACATAATTTTATAATTTAAGCATAGAATACTATCTTAGAAAATCTATTAAGGAGCCCGGGAGATAGCATGGAGGTAAGGCGTTTGCCTTTCATGCAAAAGGTCATCGGTTCGAATCCCGGTGCCCCATATGGTCCCCCGTGCCTGCCAGGAGCAATTTCTGAGCATGGAGCCAGGAGTAACCCCTGAGCGCTGCCGGGTGTGACCCAAAACACCAAAAAAAAAAAAAAAAAAGAAAATCTATATTAAAGTACAAAATTTTACTTTAGATAAATTGAAATAGTTATTCCATATCAAGAATAAGCAGCAAGTGATTTGTCAAAGGCCAAAGCATAATTTTCTTTTTGAAATAGCTTTATGGTACAGCTATGTGGGTTTTTTTTTCTCTATTTGGTATAACACATTATTTTGACATGCACATGGAAAAAAATCATCACTCTACACTGGTTATGTTAAAACTCAGAATTCAATTTGTGAGTCAATATAAATTAACATATATTTTTATTTTTATTTCTGATAGCATGTCACTCTATTATTCAATTTCCCAATTTGTTACATTTTCCTGTATCTATATATTAAAAATATAGCATATTAGTAAATCACATTGATAAGACTTATTATCTATGAATAACAAAATATTCATTTTAAAGGTATATGTAATAAAATATTTTTATTTCTATGTATTAAGTGTATGTTCCTTCTGCACAGGTAGTAGTATTTATGTTTCCTATATGAAAATAATCTGTATACATACACCAGATGTATATAACTAATTTTATAAACTTATTTCCCTTGCATATTGATTACTTCAGTAACCATGTGACAGTACAATATACTGCATTTAAAAGAACCACTAATATCTTTTAATTTGGGATAGTACTAAGCAACCTCAAAAGAAAAAATGTTATCCCATTCTTAAGAAAATTCTATATAATTTACCATGTGGATTTTGTCTTAAGTCTTAAAATAGAGTCTTACATTGGCAGGAAAAACTTTTCTGACATCAGTTTTAGCAGAGTGTAGGTTAACTAATATATGCCAAAATATTGCTCTTATATATTTTCTTTTGGAATAAGTCCTATTACTAAGTACTTTTTTTTTAGCATGAAAGAAATCAAAAGCTGTTTTTTCGTTTTTTATTGGAAAATAGAATGATATAAATGGAAAAATGCCAGATTTTATCATGACTGCTTGGTGAATATTTCCCGAAAAAAAATAAAACTAAGCTAATATCACCTCATTTTCCATATCCAACCCTGCTATGTAATTTGCATATTGTCTATTGAACTTTTTCATTTTTTCCCCTTCACATTGCTATCACTGATTATGGCTAGCTCCTTAGCACACTTACCTAGGTAATTTTCTCTGTGACTTTATCTGTACATTATATGTTCTTATGGGCAACCTTTGCATCTTCTGTCTTTGAAAATGAAAACTCTGATTATGCTGCTACTTCTCTAATAGAAAATATCAACAGTGAGTTTGTTGTCATGGGGGGTTAATGTTTGTGGTTTCTCCTTCTTCGTGTGTGATCTTCCAACTCAAAGTATTAACACCTAAAATCATTGGAGAATTGTGGAAAATCTATCTCACTAACTGGATCATAAATTATAGTGTAATCAAATGGTCCAAGCTATTGCTTCCACAGTAGGGTCTGTAAAACCCTAGTTTCAAAACCACTTCATTCTCCTACTATCTGATGGGCACAGCCTCACCTCCACTTATCTAGTCAAGTTATCCTCCAGTTATCCTGACTCTATTTTCTCTGCACACATAATCATTGTTTCTGGTTTCTACCTCCCTTTTTATAGAATTATTTCTTGGTTAAAATCTCCTCCTGTCATCTGAAACTAAAAAAAGATAACAAATGCTTTACAACTCTGAATAAATCTCTTCTTGCTTGACAATTCTTTTCAAATGCTGGCAATTGACATATCACAATAAGCTGTTATCTAATTATTGGTCCTATAATTATAATATATTTACATATTTAACTTAACATGTATTATACTATGTTGCAATTACTTATCACCCTATCTCTTTCCCTCATAGACTGCATTGTCTACTCTAAAACCAGGAAGAGTTCAGTAACATGACAGGTCTTTCACATATAGTTATTTAATAAATTGCTGAAAAAAGGGATGATGTAGGAGTTCGCTATATAATGCTAAAGCCAAAAATTAATAAGTGTTATTGAAAAGTAATTTAAGCAACCATCTTAGGTATATTGAAACAAAAGTCCCAAAGAAGCAACTCAACTTATTGGGATTTAAGCGAAGTTGCCTTGAATCGGATTTGTATGAAATTTGATCATTCCCAGTATTGCATACCACAGCATCAAAAATAAATTTGACAAAAGAAAAGAAATAAGATGTGGGGTTTGTATAACAGTTTGGTTGTTTACTGTCTCTCTTGGGATTGGAGTGATAGTACAGTGGATAAGGCTTTGTACTTGCCCTGCATACAGTCTTGTCAGGTTCCTTTCCTGGTATCCCATTTGGTTCACTGAGGGATCTTACACTGCCAGATATATAAGCCCAGAACACTGCCATGCCCGATCTCTAAATGGAAAAACCAAACCAAACAAAGCAAAAAACCTAACCAAAGAAAACAAAGAAAATATCTTTCTAACTGCAGTTTGGTAACTGTCATCTCATTGTCTCATAAACATCTCTGTGGATATCCCTGGAGACCCCTGAACTTTGCTCAGATAGCCATGCTTTTGTTCAATTCTATAAAACCACCCACATTCTTGAGCTCTGGTATTTAACTGCTATACTGCTTGGCCCAGTATCACCAGAAATAACCTTAGGCCTCTTGAGCAGCACTTTGAAGCTTTTTCAACATGAAAAAGAAATCAAAGGGCTGGAGAGATAGTATGGAGATAGGGCATTTGCAGAGGTAGGTGGTTCGAATCTCGGCATCCCATATGGTCCCCTGAGCCTGCCAGGAGCGATTTCTGAGCAGAGAGGCAGGAGTAACCACTGAGCACTACCAGGTGTGGCATAAACCACCCCCCAAAAAAAGAAATGAAATTAATCTACAAATTTGAGAATGTTTCCTAATAAGTTCATTCTCAAATCATAAAGCAAACATCTATGTGAAACAAATTGCTTTGATTGTTTTGGATTTCTTGTATTTTTTGAGTTATATCAGGCAAGACACAGTAATTAGTCCTGAGGATCCTGAGGGGGCTCTGTGGAGTATAGAGGGATGAAACCAGGTTAGTTGCAGGCAAGAGAAGAACCCTACAAGCTATGCTTTTGCACCAGTACTTATACTTTAGGTTTTTGTTGTTTCTGTTTGTTGTTTTGAAGAGAGGGCACACCTAGTTGTGATTAAGGCTTATGCTTTATGTTGGCTTTATGCTCAGGGACCACTTTTGCAGACTCAGGAGATCATTTGGGGTACTGGGGAATATACCTGAAGAACATATGCAAGGTAAATACCCTATCCAATGAACTATTGTTCTGGCTACCAATTGCTGTGGCTTTTGAGAACAACTAACATTGTTTGACTCAAAAGTCACATCAAGCTGCTATACATGCTGATGATACTGTCAATGTGATGACACTGTCAAAGTCAGAGCAAAAAGTGAAATTTCTGTTGCCACATTAGTCTAGAATGAACTTATTTTATGAGCTCTACCACAGCTCTACAACACTTTTCAGATCTGGATAGAAATACAAGAAAAATGTGTGAATTTCAAAATGCATTCAACCAGTTAGCTGAGGGGACTTCACCTAAATTTAAATTGCAAATTATTAATCTACAATTTAAAAATTTTTAAGAAAGCATAATCTGAATAGAATAGTATTCTATTTCAAAACAATTTTCACTGGGAGGACTAAGTTTTCAATGCAAAGTTAAGAAAATTTTAGATCCCTATACCCAAGAAATATAATTTCTCACTAATAAATCAGTATTGCATAAAGATATATTCAAATTTTATTACTCCTTAAAATTTCTGTAAAAAGTTAGGCGGTGGTGCAGGAGGTAAGGTGCCTGCGCTAACCTAGGATGGACCGCGGTTCGATCCCCTGGTTCCCCATATGGTCCCCCGTGCCTGCCAGGAGCAACTTCTGAGCGAATAGCCAGGAGTCACCCCTGAGCGTCACCGGGTGTGGCCCAAATACCAAAAAAAAAAAAAACCAAACAGAATATGATATAGCATAGCATACATTTTGGTTGAATACATTAATATACAATAATGAAATTTAAAATATTAAAAACAATGAGATGCAGCTTTGCTTAAAACAGATGTCACTGTCAGTTTTGTATGGTTTGGGTTTTGGTGAGAGTTTTGGTAATTTATGCTCACAGGAATCAGGGATTACTCCCCACTCAGGTCAGTAATACCTGGCCCTACCTAGCCAGGCCCAGAAAGGAACCAAGCTCTACCATCTTCTTGTAGAATCAAGGCATACATATTACCAGAGCAATAGCACAGTGGTAGTGCATTTGACCTGCACGCGGCTGACACAGGAAGAACCTGAGTTCAATCCCCAGTGTCCCATATGGTGCCTCAAGCCAGGAACGATTTCTGAGCACATAGCCAAGAGTAACCCCTGAATGTCACAGGGTGTGGCCCTCCCCAAAAAACAAAAACAAACAAAAAGACACACATTGAAACTTACTTGGTAACTCTCCGCCTTCAAAATTATGGTTATTCTGAAGGAATAACATTTTCCTTAGTTGAGATCCAAAGTGAATATTTGGTATCATAAAACAAATCACAAGGGTCCTGTAATATGATATTTTATGTTTAATCTTTAATTATGCCTATAGATCCATAAACTTTTAACGTAAATTTATTTTATTTTTTGTTGTTATATAGAAACCTCTATGTCTTAAAGAAGCCTGGCATCACATAAAAATTTGTTTGTATTTAAACAATATGCTTGGATTCTTTTCAAAACCAGTCATCAGAACAAGTGGTTATAAAACTGGGAAGGAGAAATGAAAATAAACTTTTTTTATGTTGCAACAACTCCTATCTGTGCTATAAAAAAATTTAGTCTTCCGGTAAATGTATCTCTTTCAGCAAGCAAATTGTTATAATTTTTTTTAAAAGCTGTAAACAGTATTCATGTTTAGGTGTGCTGAAAAGCTCTTACTTTCTAAAACAACTTATGTAATTAAACTCTGCAAATATCTCTGCACAGTTTATTCTGTACTTCTTATACTGAGGTATTTTGTAATACGTGCTTTTCAGAACAGAGCCTTCAGAGTTGGAGAAAAAGAAAAGCTATTTAGTTTCATTGCGAACTTGCATGTGTGCCTTTAAGACATAGCAATTTCCTGTATTGAAATTGATTCTGTAAAGCAGTTATCATAGTATAGTTCTGCAATTCCTGTATTTTTTCATTAAAAAGGTGCCCATGTAAAACACAGTTCTCAAAGAAGTTTATGAAGAAACTGGTAGCCACTCTAAATAGTTGAAGAGAAGTATTACTGGCATTCTTGGCACAGATCTGCTGTGAAAAAAATCTCTAGCCTTAATGTCTTCATTTAAAAAATTCATTTTGATTAGACTACCATTGAGGAGTTAAAACCATTCATAATCATTTAACATACAAATCATAGAAAATAAATGTCAACTAATCACTGATATTATCTTTTTTAATGTAATTTTTATTTTTAAACATGTTGGGTTACATATCGTTTGCAATCATATTTTAGGTACAAATTAACATAAAATCAGGGGAACTCCCATCACCAAAAAGTCCTCCGTCCACCTCAGTTCCCATCCTACTTCCCATATCCTCTCCCCTACCACCCCCCCCCCCC
>PVKC010018463.1:0-19639 GCA_004027635.1 Crocidura indochinensis
TTAATGACGCAGCTCAAAAAACTAGAAAATGACCAACAAAAGGAACCAAAAATAGGGAGACAGAAGGAAATAACAAAGCTGAAAGCAGAACTCAACGAAGTGGAAAACCAAAAAGCAATCCAAAAGATCAATGAAAGCAGAAGTTGGTTCTTTGAAAAAATAAACAAGATTGATAGACCATTGGCAAAACTCACAAAGAGAGAGAGAGAAATCTGATAACCAGTATTAGAAATGAAAAGGGGGAGATCACGACAGATAATGCAGAGATCCAAAGAGTAATCAGAGACTATTTTGAGAAACTTTATGCTACTAAATATGAGAACCTAGAAGCAATGGAAAAATTCTTGGATGCTTACAACCTTCCACATTTAAGTAATGAGGATGTAGAATTTTTAAACACCCCCATCAATACCGATGTAATTGAAACTGTAATTAAGCATCTGCCCAAAAAGAAAAGCCCAGGCCCAGATGGATTTCTTAATGAATTTTTTCAAATCTTTCAAGAGGAGCTACTACCAATCCTAGCCAGGCTCTTCCATGAAGTTGAAAAAACGGGAACAATTCCTTGCTGGATTATGTGCTTTGCAGCAGGTAGAAACAAGTCTAAACATTAAATTTGTAAAACAACAACAACAACATTGTAAAAGTATTTACAATAAACTCTGTTGTGTGTTCTTGATAACAAAGGATAAAGGAACGAGATGAATCTTAGAAACATTTGGTTTTATTTCAACAATGACTTAATTGCCTCATTACATTATACATTATATACATCATACATTAGTTTTTACACATTTTTATTACTGTATTTTTAAAATAATTTTGTTTCCTCTTACTTGTGAACAAACAATATAAAATATATTATTTTATGCCTGCCCAGGTAGTAGTATTGAGAATGAGTGGAAATCTGGGAACAATTCTGAAAAGAATTTTATATTGGTCTTGGAACAAATGTATTCTGAGAAACCATGTAATGCACAATCTTTAAATAAAGTAATTAATAAAAAAAAAGAGAAACGTTTGTTTGTGTTTTTATGGATTTTGGGCCACACACAGCAGTACTCGGGTTACTCCTGGCTCTGTTCTCAGGTATCACTCCTGGCAGGCTCAGGGGACCATATGGGATGCCAGTGATCGAACCTGGGTCTGTCCTGGGTTGGTAGCATGCAAGGCAAATACTCTACCACTGTGCTATCAATATTTGGCTTTAATAAAAATATGTTACTGAGTTAACTTCAGTAATATAGATTGTTTGTAAGCAAAATATATCATAAATCTCAGTGAAAACAACAAATCAGAAAGAAAATAAAGAAAATTACTGGAATTTAAAAGCACTTATTTTTTGTTGGGAAGAGTGGGGCCACATCTGATAGTTCTCTGCTCAGGGGTCAGTCTTGGTGGTGCTCAAGGGACTACGTGTGGTGACTTAACCCTTATATTATGTCTCTGTTATAAATGTACTTTGCTTTTTCAACTCCAACAACAGATGAAGAGATAAAGAAATTGAGGTACATAAACACAATGGAATTCTACACAACAATAAGAAAAGCTGAATCATAAAGTTCGTTACAACCTACGTGGAACTCAAAGGTATCACCTTCGGAGAGATAGTACAGCAGCGTTTGCCTTGCAAGCAACCAATCCGGGACCAAAAGTGGTTGGTTCGAATTCCAGTGTCCCATATGGTCCCCCGGGGTCTGCCAGGAGCTATTTCTGAGCAGATAGCCAGGAGTAACCCCTGAGCACCGCCGGGTGTGGCCCCAAAACAAAAAAACAAAAACAAAAACAAAAAAACAAAGGTATCACCTTCAGCTAAGTCAGATTGAAAGAGACAAATATCATGGTCTCATTCATCTGTGATATGTACAGAAGTAAAACAAGGGAATAAAAGTATCAAATGATGGTAGACCCTTGGCTCTGGAATATAGAAATGAGAATGCCAAATGAAGGGAATGGATAGAGGGGCAGGTACAGAAGTGAATAAGTAATAAAATTAGTGTCAAGAATCTGGGGCACTTCAGTGAGTTAATCATGTACATAAAAACTGTGAGTCAACACTTTTGTAAACATGTGACCCAAACTATAATTAATTATTTTAAATTAATTTTTAATATTTCATTTAAATACTGTGGTCCACACATTTGTTCATAATAAATTGTGTTACATCATTTCCTGTGTAAACGCTGACCCTGAGACCTAGGAGGGCACCAGATTTGAAAAAGCCCTAGCTGCATGTACCTTTGAGGTCCTTTTCAAAGCTGTCTGTACCTGCACAGGAGGACATTTGAATACACACAAAAATGACACCAGTGGGATGCTGAAAGACCTTGGTCAAAGACCTTGGTTCATGAGGCACTCAGGATAAAAAGGGGATGTAGCACAAATGTTATCTGAGATGTAACTTCAACTAACATCCCAAAGACTTTTCTTGGAGTCTGTCTTAAAGATTACTCAGATTTATATAAACACATCATATTACGAACATTTGTGTAAATACATTCAAGTATTCTTCATTTAGTCTTACAGAATAAATATCACTCTCAAATCTAGCTTCGCTATTAGCCTAGGTTTAGTCATTATCAGGGGTTAATATTTCAGGCCCTAGTTCAGAATGCATGAACTGGTGCAAGGCCAAAACTAGAGCCAGTTTCTGGAAACAAACTTGGCTAGAGTCTGGGGCTTAGCCTGGGCCAGTAAACATAAACATGCAGCTTGTCCTGGGTTTTATGTCTGGGGCCCAGTGAGAAAACTAAATGGCTATATCTGCAATTGTGATGCCTTGCCAAGAAATTTTCTGTAAGTGTTCTGCGCTAGCCAGAGAAGGAAAGCTAGAATAGAAACAACATGCTACTTTACTTCTCAGTGTCTGAATCTGATTTCATTTCTGCAAAATTCATGCACACACCTTCTCAAGCAGGGACCCTAAGAATTACCTGTGTCTGGACCAAGCAATCCATGACAAGTTGTATTGGGCATCCAAAACCAATTCCATCACCAATGTGACATTTCCTTCACCACTGTCCCCTTTCTTATTCCCTCAGTCCACTGCTTAGCCGGCACAAACAGTTAATTTTAAATTGTTTGCTATAATTAGATGACTAATGGAATTATAGAAAAATACTTCAATAAAAAATTTGTGAAAACTATTACACCTCGCAATAAGGTCATTAAGTGTAGATTTTAAACAATAAGTATGCTAAGAAAGCATGGTGGGGAGAAGGGGAGAAGGAGGTCACTGGCAGAGGGACTCTGACATTGGATTGACTATGGGGAACACTGAATACTTGAAACTCTCTTATAAACACCTTTGTAAATAATGGTACCCAAATAAAATTGTTTTTTTTTTGGTTTTTGGGCCACACCCGGTTATGCTCAGGGGTTACTCCTGGCTATTCACTCAGAAGTCGCTCCTGGCAGGCACAGGGGAACATAACAGGAACCCGGGAATCGAACCGTGGTCCGTCCTAGGTTAGCACAGGCAAGGCAGGCGCCTTACCTACAGCGCCACCGCCCGGCCCCCCAAATAAATTTTTTTAAATAAAAAAATTTTATGAAGAAAAATACTATCGTGAATTGTAAATAGACAACACATAAACTATTCATGACTTGGCAATGTCATCTTGAAAACCAGATAAAGTCTATTTAATTTATAAAAAAAATTTTTTTAAACAAAATTATAATGTGAAAGTGCTTTGTTTCTTGAGGTTGTATGTTGTATATTGTTTCTCTGGGATATCAAGCTTGCTGAAAGTTACCTTGCAAATTTGGGAAATTAATTTAGTTTAGACAAAGTTATAGAAAGTAATCTAATGATGGCCTCTTTAGTTTGTTTTGTTTGGGGGTTATACCCAGCTGCACAAGGGGGTTACTTCTTACTCTGTGCTCAGTAATTACTCTTGGCAGACTTGGGATGCCAGGGATCAAAAACAAGTTGGCCATATGCAAGGCCAACACCCTATCTGCTGTGCTATTGCTCTTGCCTCAAACTTGGCCATGTTTTAAAGTAATTTGGCGTTTCATAATACTGCATTTGAAGAGACAAAACTTCATATCAAATTGTCTTTCTTCAGAGCCTATCTCTTATTTATCTGAAGCATAAACTATGTTGGATGGATATTTAGATTTGTGGAAAATAACTTAGATGGTAAATGTCATAAACTGTATCAAGTGTACCAGTGAGCATATTTTCCCACTCTTAATCATTTCGGCTCTATCTTCCAACAAACTAGTTTTCTTTCTTATAAGCATCATTTTCTGCCTAGAGTTAAGGTCTTCATTTTGTATCTTTAATACAAAGAGATATATTTATAATTGCTGTCTCATGCTGCAGAAATTTTCACCAACTTAAATGATATAGAAATGTTTTGCACAATTTTAAATTTTAACTACACACTGACAAATACCATTTATCTACAGTACTGAAAGCATTCTTGATGATTTTTTTTAAACAAGATATATTTGTGGCAACCAGAAGAAAGAAAAATGAAACTCTTATGCTGTGGCTTAACTATAAAGAGCTATAGGAAGGAAGTGACAAGACCAACAGAGACCAGGCAATCGGTATAATTTTTTTGTACAATGCTGTACAAAGTTTTTTAGTTTTTTCATAAACAAAAGAAAGCTACAATATTGGACTGACTCGGGTTGTCATGGTGATGATCTTGGCAATCTTTTCAAAAGGAAATATATACAAACCTGAAAAAAACGCTCTACCAGAGGTTCCAAAGGTAGAGCACATGTCTAGAGCATGTAAGATCTTGAGGTTTTTTTTTTCTGGCACTAAATGGCCACAGGCCTGGAACAGTGCATGCTGCCTTCATAACCTGCCTGGAGTGATCCATATTAAAAATGCACCATCACTGATGTCACTACCTGAATAAATCACTATACTTTGCTTTTTTTTAAAGCTGAATTTAGAACATATTTTATTTAAGAGAAGGAAAAAGAAGGGGAAAAAAGGGCAAAGAAGTTCCCAGATTATGGGAGGGGTCTTCTTAAAAGGGATTTTAGAGAAAAGCTGAGTTCTCCCCCACTTTTTTCTTTTTTTCTTTAATTTTTAAAAAAAATTTAAGCACATTGTTATAAGGTTGTTCACAATACAGGATTTTTTTTCCCTCTTGCAGGCAGGAACTTAATGTTTGTTCATATTAATTGGTCTGGGGCAAAACTGGTTTTGTCACATGGCTTTTGTTTAAAATTGAAATTTTCAGGAACCCACTAGCAATATTCACAGAGAATGCGCTTCATTCTATTAAGGTTGATTAGATCACGGTGATCTGTAGAGCTGTTCAGCTTCTCTTTGCCCATACTGATTTTCTGCCTGTTCAGTCTGACATGTATTGAAAGATGAACATTGAGATATCTGTATAGAGAGAGGACTTGTCTGGTCTGTTTCTTCTTTCAGCTTTTTTTTTTTTGTCCCACGAGTTTTGATGCTATTGCTGGCTCTACTCATGTCAGGGGTGTTATGTCCTCACGGAAATTCACTCTATTATCATTTTGTAACATCTCTCTTTTGATTCCTCATAGCTTCCTTTATCTGAAATGAAGACTTAATTCAGAAAGTTACAAGGGCTTATCTTTATTCTTCTGTTGATGTCTAGTCTATCAGAATTTTAATATTGAATAATGTTTCTAATAGACAACATATAGTTAGATCTTTGCTTTTGCATCCGGACTCTGACAATCTTTTTTCATTGAATTGATGTATTTAGACCATTCAGATTTTGTGGGGAGAGAGGTCACACCTGGTAGCAGTGCTCAGCATAAGTACTGACTGCCTTCAGGAATCACTGCTGGCAGGCTCGGAGGAATCATATTGGGTGCGAGAGATTGAATCCAGATTGGCCACATGCAAAGCAATATCCTGCTGACTGTACTATTGTTCCTGCCCCACAGGCATTCATATTTAAAAATAGGAAAATATTTAAAATTATTGTCATAGATGATTTAATAGATATCATATTTAAAACTGTTTTCTAATATGGTGTTTGTTTTTATTTTCTATTTTAGTTATTTTTCTCTGAGGCATTTTATGAGTCCATTTTATCTCTTTGCTTAGTATATCCATTATACACAAACATTTTTAGTGATTGAACAAGAGTTTGTTGCATAGATTTATGTTAATATAAGTGTGCATTCAGATAAAGCTAGACCATATTATGTGTAGAATATGTATTATAATAATGTAGTCTCAATTCCTCTACACCAGCCCTTCTAGTTTTGGTGGCATTTATTTAACATATCTATGTATTAAATCACTGAGTATATTGTTTTATTAATTTTAATTTTGTTTTGGACCACATACAGCTATGCTCAGGGAGTTACTCCTGGCTCTTCACTCAGGTATTACTCCTGGATGTGCTCCTGGGGACCATATGGGATGTTAGGGATTGAGTCCAGGTTAGCAGCATGCAAGGCAAGTGCCCTACTGTTGTACTATCATTCTAGTCCCTTTTTCTATTATTTCTTTAAACAACCAGTTTAAAGAACCTAGTTTAACAGTCAGATCTTTAAACAATTCAAGTTTTGGAGCAATTAAAAACTAGAAAATTAGGGGCCAAAGAGAAAGAAAAATAGTTTAGGTGGGTTCCTGTGCCTGACTGGTTCATTCCCCCTGCACCACATGGTTCCTCAACATCGCTGGCTATTATATTGAACCACCACTCTTTAGCACCTCTTAGATCCCACCTCCACACCCAGCCCCAGCAAAACGTAATATTTTTCTTATTTTTTTTTAATTGCAATCTTGGCTATTGTTCTTAAAAATGGGATTTTACACTCTTGGCCCCAGAGTATAGTGAGGATAAGGAAAGAAATTGAGTGGAGGAGAAGAAAGACAAATGTGAAATAAAGGGGGACAGGTGCTAAGGGAACTCTGGTGCATTGGTGGAGTTAAGAGAGGACAGCACTAAATATCCAAGCCACAATAAATAATAAAGTAATGAGACCCAAGCTTTAACAATCAAACTTAAAAACAGTCTAGTTATGCTGGCAGGCTGGGGTAGCGGGTATTAGATTGGATGAACTCTGGGAAAATTGGTGAAGGGAGGTTGACACTGGTGGTCAAATTGGTGCTGAAACATTAACTGTGAATAAATTGTAAATCACAATACCTTGAAAATTTGTTAAAATGCGTCTTCAAGTGGAATACCTAAATGCATTCGAAGTAAAACCAACATTTAATAGTTAAACAATAAAGCTTTCCTTTGATTTGAGATGAGAATACACAGAGCTAGTAGTCTCTGTCTCTAAGGAGACCAGTTCTCCCAAGTCCTTCCTCACCTTCCTCCTACACTTTAGCTCTGCATTTTTTCTGAGAGCCCTGTTAACTTTTCCCCAGCATTTAAACGAAGATTCAAGGTGTCCCTTTTGTCAGGAGATGGAATTTTACTCCCCACACATTTCTTTTCTCTTTGGTCTTAGTTGCTCTAGAAGTAGGTTGAACAGATTTAACCATCAAAATTATGTGTTTCATAAGATTGAAATTTCAGATGAATAATACAATTTTTTCTGTAAATATACATTATTTATATGAACTCTAAAATTCATCCCTTATTTTAGCTTATATCTTTTATTTTGCTTGACAAACCTAGAAGTCACCTATGTGGGCATCTTCAGTATGAGGAATGATCTGATTTTGTTTGAGAATTTACCCCTACAAATTAAGTTTGGTTTAGAAACAAATTCTGAGTGGTCTAAATGAAACATAGTAGTCCTATTTCCTTGATACCGATATGATCTTGACTTGTTTATTATCTTAAATTTATTTATTTATTTTGGTTTTGCTTTTGGGCCACACCAACTGATGCTCAGGGGTTCCTCTGGTTCTGCACTCAGGAATTGATCTCTCTGGTGGACTCAGGGGACCATATAGGATACCAAGGATTGAACCCCAGTTGATCACATGCAAAGCAAGTGCCTGACTCTCTGTGCTATCACTCTGTTCTCTTGCAGCTTCTTACTTGATGAATTAATAATATATTCTTATATTTAAACCATTTAGTTCTGAATTTTTACTTATGTAACTAAAACATCTAATAAAACAAATTATGAGATCAGAAAAATGAATGCTCAGATAAAATATTACTATAAGGACTTGTTGGGATGAAATCTGCACTCTGCTTTTCCTGACATCAGTGTTAGTTTACACCAGTTTAACCATTTCCTTATAAGACAGTGGATACAGACTACTAGTTCTCTGACTTTCTTCTCTGCAAAGTGAGGATGTAACCCTTCCCTCTCCATGATGTGTGGCAGATTTAACAGAGTAAAATGAATAAAAAGATAAGCATGAAGGTGCATAGTAAATTTCCTTCTTGCTTTCCCTGTCACTGTTTCTATCTTCAGTCTTCATTTATTACTGTGAATAAGCTCTTTTATTTTTAAAAGTACTGACATATTCCAAGTACTTATTAACAGTGAGTAACATTTCCTGTTCCAAGGAGGTACTGGAACCCTCAAGTGCCTTGCTGTTCTGCTGACTTAATGAAGCTCATCAATTCAATGAGCTCTTCAGACTCTAGGGATCACTCAGAATTTTGAGTGCTGAGCCCTTTCCTCCTGTTTTGTTACAGTTCTTCATTTCAGTTCTCAGCCACCTCTAGTGTTCATGCTGTCCTAGTGGGGGTTCACAGCCCCTACCTACAGCCCAAAGTTAGGGTCTCTTGGGGCCTAGCTTTCTATAAAAAAGGAGGCAAGGCCTTTGGAGGACATTGAGTGAGTGACCTTGAACAGTTTGTTGTTCAAATAAAGCTCAAAATGAATTTTACTCTCCTCAGAAAAATGGGGATCATCATCCTTACATTGTAGATTGATGAAGAGTTAAGGTAAAGTGAAGGACCCTGATAAACTAAAAGGGAGGACAATTTTATTATTGTCTGTATGGCTGGCAAAGAGCAGAGTTCAATATCTTGTTAATGTCCCCCATACCCAACATTTATTTTATTTTTTATGAAAAGAAAGATTTATGGGAGGGTTTTAGTAGCTGGTCATGTGTCATTTCTTTTTAGAGATACAGCAGTAATCAAATTTCCAGACCTAATATGTCCTGTAGGGGCAGGAATTGGTGGTCACAGATCCATCAGAATTTCTAGCAGGTTGCTGGCAGCTTGACAGTATCTGTGGTTTGAATATAAACAAGAAAATCCATGGGACTTTCAGAGAGTCTATATTTGGGATTTGAATAATTTGAAACCAAGGCAGGGTAATTATGTTCCCTATAATCCTCTAATTTAACTTGTGTTAAGATTATTTAATCCATTTTAAAGGTTAAGAAAAATAATGAAACAAATATATCTATTCCTTTAGAATCAAAGAGAAGCTACAGAGAAGATAGTCTAAAAGGATCCTGGCTAGTCAGTTAGTTTATATTTTCTTACCCAGAAATGATTGCTCCAGATGGGTTGTATTTATAGTACAACACTTCAGTTCTTCCCTCTCTAACCTCAGCAGAACACTGAATGACTTAAATGTTGTACACTGTGTGCACATATGCACATGTGCGTGCGTGTGTGTGTGTGTGTGTGTGTGTGTGTATGTGTATAAACTGACATCTAAAAATAAAAGTTCCAATTGCTTCTCTACAGGAAACTCTCACCTTCTACCTAAAGCCTTTGCTTCTAATATTTTGTCTACTATCACCCTATTTTGAACTTCAAATATATCTTGGCTTTATTTTCCACTTTTTTTTAATTGAAGTACCAGGATTTACAAGTATTTGGTTAATTATACTTGTCATGCATACATCATTCCTACACCACACTCATCACCATAGAACCTGCTATTCCACCAGTGTCCCATTCTGGCTTGAATAAAGACTGTCATGCTGTTCTGAGCTGATGCAACCTTTCTCAATCTTTTGCAGTGCTAGAGAGGCCACCTCACAGATGCAAGATGATGTAGATGATGCAAATGGGCAGGCTAGGATCCAGGCATATGTTACCAGGGAAGTACCAGAACAATGACTAGAAGTTTGAATTTGAGTCTTGGCTCTTTGCTAAAGGCATATGTGACCTTGGCCAAAACTTTTGTCCATCTGTCCACCAGATGTACAGTGAAATGCTTTCTGAGGATAATCATTATACTATCAACAATGTCTTTTTTTTTTTTTTTTGGTTTTTGGGTCACACCCGGCAGTGCTCAGGGGTTACTCCTGGCTCCATGCTCAGAAATTGCTCCTGGCAGGCACAGGGGACCATATGGGGCACCGGGATTTGAACCGATGACCTTTTGCATGAAAGGCAAACACGCCTTACCTCCATGATATCTCCCGGGCCCCTATCAACAATGTCTTACAATAGAAAAGAACCTAAACTTTTTAACTCTTTCAAGGA
This sequence comes from Crocidura indochinensis, assembly GCA_004027635.1. Taxonomy (NCBI): domain Eukaryota; kingdom Metazoa; phylum Chordata; class Mammalia; order Eulipotyphla; family Soricidae; genus Crocidura; species Crocidura indochinensis. Next base: position 10,335 of record PVKC010018463.1, read on the forward strand.
GATTATTGCAACCTCAGGGTATTGAGAACAATATGTTAATACCTTCATAATGAAATCAAATTGCTTTTCTACTGCAGCAACTGTGCCCTTCTAAATGTCTAGGTCAATTCCATGCTCTGGGCAAAGCTCCTTCCTTCCCATCAATGTCTGCACACTGTTGAGAGATTGTATCACCACAGTCACCTTGTTTCTAGGCTCTCACAACTTTATCTGGGCTCAGATTTGGACCAATGTCCTCACCAATATGAAACTTAACCTGATTTTTAAAAAGTTGCCACCTGTGCCAACCATGTATATGGTGTGCCAAAAAATGAGTAAAAAGTGTTTCCTTGTCAAAATACTGACTTGATTATGGGATTGGGGGCTCACTCTGGTGAAGAGTATGATGTGGAACACTGTGTGCATCAAGCCTTATCATAAACAATATTGTATCATAGTGACTAAAATTTAAAAAGAATTAATAACCAGAGGCCAGAGAGATAGCATGGAGCTAAGGCGTTTGCCTTGCATGCAGAAGGACGGTGGTTCAAATTCCGGCATCCCATAGGTCCCCCACGCCTGCCAGGGGTGATTTCTGAGTGTAGAGCCAGGAGTAAGTAACCCCTGAGTGCTGCCGGGTGTGACCCCCACCCCTCCCAAAAAAAGAATTAATAACCAAACATTTTAGAATTGAAAAAGAAAGATAAAATAGCATGGAACATTTACATTCCAAAGTTATCTTTTGTCATTTAATAAGTAGAGGGTTTCTACATACTCTTGGTATTTTGTCTAAGTCTGGAAGAGGAGGCTTCAAGTTGACAAGGGCAGATGAGCCTGAGAGGAAGGCTTGGTGGAGCAGCTGTGGGGGGATGTTCTGAACTGGTCAGTGGCAGATGGGGAGAGATGGCAGGTCTTACCTCTGTACCTCCTGGCATTTTATCCTTTCTTATTAATCAGCATGCTTAGCCTGGTATCCCATTTTTAATACAATATTTATTGAGGTAATATTTATAGGCCATAAACTAAAACTTCAAAGTGACTCTTGGTGCATTATCCACATTTATCTCAAAAGCACATCGCAGACCAAACAAGGTATGACTCCACCTCCCTTTTTAGCCAGTCTCTGCTTCCTGTGAGCATGCTTCCATTGGCCAAGAACTGATGCCAGAAGTTTTTATCTAAATGAATTTTTTATGGGACAGATAAAAAATGGAATCTAGCTGAAAAATAGCTCATATTAAAATCATATTGCAATTAGTTGCCATATAATGCCTCTTATTGCTTCATTTCCTAATAATCCTATGTGACATTCCTTAAATTTTCTTGGAGTAAGTAAGCAACATGAAGTAAATTTGTCCTGAGCATGATAAAGGTGTAATCTAGGGGATAGAAGGGAAACTGGAGATATTGGTGGTAGGTAGATCACACTGGTGGTGGTGTTGGTGTCAAAATCTTTTATTACTGAAAGAACTTTATATATATGGTGTTTTATTAAAAATATTTTTTGATGTTGGTTGTTAATATTTACCTCAGTATTTGCTGGAAAATTCTTTTACATTAGAATGGATGCTATTTTTATTAAAAAGTTTTTAATGATGGTGGTTCAGAGCAATAGTATAGTAGGAAGCTACTTTCCTTGAACTTAGCCAACCTGGCATCTCACATGGTCCCCGGAGCTCTGGCAGGAGTGATCCCTAAGCATAGAGCCAGGAGTAAGCCCTGATCACAGCCCTGGGTATAGCTCAAACACAAATATAAAAATTTTAGTGGAGTATAATAGACTTTATACACAATACTCTAAAGGTAAACTGAACTTTTACTAACTGGTCAATCTTTTTGTACATAGGAAATAATCAGTAACTACAAAGCCCTCTGCTTCCTACTACTTTCTGTTCATCCTGAAGAGATAATCACTATTCTCAATTCTAGAAGCAGTGATTTGGACTATTTTGCTACTTTATATACATGAGATTATAAATTACACACTATTTTGTTTGATTTTTGGGGGGGAGGGGAACCAAATCCAGCAGCACTCAGGGTTACTCCTGCCTCTTCGTTCAGGTGTTCAGGTGTCATTACTGCAGTTCTTGGAGGACCATATGGGATACCAGGGATTGAACCCAGGTCAGCTTCGTGCAAGGTAAACACTCTCCCTGCTGTGCTATTTGCTCTGGCCCCAATTACATACTTCTTAATACTTCTTTTACTTCACTTTATATTTGTGAATTCCATTCTTTCCACCTCCCCTATAAAGTGATGAGCCATTTCAAAGAGAAAAAAAAAAGGAGGATGATTGAACTTAATGAGTTACAAAAATGAAAAGTGCTAATTAGATGAACAAAAGGATTTATTGAACATTTTAGAATTTACCTTCTTTTTAAAATTCTGGCACTTAAGACTCACAAGTATGGTAAAAAGTTTGGAGTTAGTGTTTTTGAGCTTCAAGGGAATAAATGATCAAAGAAAGAGTAATGATAGGAGCTGGAGTGATAGAACAGCAGTAGGGTTTTTGCATTGCACATGGCTGACCCATGACAGACCCAGGTTAAATTCCTGGCATCCCATATGGTCCCCTGAGCCTGCCAAGAGCGATCTCTGAGCCAGGAGTAACCCAGGAGCACTACCAGATGTGGCCCCCAAACCGAAAACCAGCAAGCAACAAAAAGGAAAAATAATGATAAACTTTCACATTTTCAGTACAACAGACTGGTTACTGATGGAAAGTCATTTCAACAGCAATCTTTCATCTTCTTCTATGTTTCCTTGATAAATTTAATATCATTACCAAGGTTCACTTTACTATACAATGGAAATATACTGTTAAGTTCAAGATGTTTTCTATTACAAGAGAAAGTTTCTGCTGCCTGCACACATACTTCCTTCCTCAAGTACATCTCCCTGAAGACCTATTGCTGTTTGGGTGAAAAATAAAAAATAGTCTGAGGGCATGAATGGATATTCATCTCTATTTCCGTGCTCCAATAGGACTCGTTGTGTGCTTAAGTTTTAGGACACAGGAGTAATAAATTTTCTTTATCATTCACCACTGCCACAAAGGACATTGGAAACTAAGGGTTCAATGAATCAGGCAATTTAAGATTTGCCAGATATTTCAAGAGAAGTATAAGAAATGAAATAAGGAGCATAACCCCTACAGAGAGATTCATCAATGATTTAATCAATAATTCAGATAGGTAGTGAACATTTGGTGCCGTAACCTGTCAAGTTGGTCTGAGTTATGCAACCGTGGCTTGATTTATTTGGGACTGTTACTAAGTGTAACTGAAGAGATGTTGTTAAGATGACTAATAGTAAGTAGTACATGGAAAGATTTTTCCTAGAGACAACAAAATTGCTGTTGGATAAGTTCTCAAGATGGATAAAGCAAAGGGTGATTTGTTTGTTTTTTTAATTTTGCAAGCCTAACATTTTACTATCATATTTTATGATATTAGAGCTAGACATTTTGAAAACTCTCGCTCATTTCTCCTGTTGCTTTGTAGACACCCATGACTTTAATCATACTCCGCACAGATGACTCCCAAAGGTACTTTATGACTCTTCTATATTCTTTGCTGTATAGCTACATATATCTAATTGCTAACTGGCATCTTCATTTGGATGTTCAGCCTACAGGTAATCTATTCAAGGAAGATTTATCATTTCTATCTCTTTCTTATTAAACCTACTTCCTACTGTATTATTTGACTTGCTAATTATTATTGCCATATCTTACTCAAGTTCAAACTTCAGATCTGGAAATTAACTTGTTCATTGTTTCTTTTTGCATATTCTGTTATCCAATTCTACTAATTATACTCTCTAAATATATCAAATATAGCCTTTGCCCTTTCTTTTATACATTCATAAATATGTATTTTATTTTTATTATAAATAATTAAGGTAACATTTGCAATAGTATTAAAATATATAGCTTTGATAGTTTCATACATGACCACTACTAAAGTGTCCAATAACTTCCACAAATGTCCTTATGTTTCTTCTAGTCCAACTTTCATTCTTCCTCGCACTTCTTCAGTTTTGTAATCCAATGGTTTGTCGTCGTTCATTACTATTTATTCCTTTGTTTCTTTTTCTAGACACTTCAGTGAATTAGATCATCAGGTTTGTCTGAATAAAATAATTTCCCTTTTGATTTATTTTATTTAGAATGATACCTGTCATTTTCATTTGAGTTGCAGTAAATGGCAAGATTTCATTCTTTTTTAAAGCTGCATAATATTCTATTGTGTATGCAAACTCTTTATTATTCATCAGTCCTTGGACATTTGGGTTATTTCCTATCCTGGCTATTATAGTAAGTTCTTCAATCCAGAAATGCATGCACACATCTTTTTGAATTAATGATTTTTGTTCTTGAGATAGATGCCATGAAGCAGGATTTCTTGGTCATGTGGAAGTTTTATTCTTCTACTGTTTTCCATAGAGGTTAAATTAGAGAGGTTTCTGACATGTGAAGGAAGCCTCAGTCTCCAAAACTAGGCCCTGGAGAGATGCAGGTCTGGAAGCAAAAATCAAGCATCAACACAGGAAATAGCCCACACAGTAAAGGGGGCAAGAACAAATTCAGGAATCCCAACATTTAAGTCAGGAATCCCAACACACAAGCCTTCTGCTCCTAAGAAGGAAAGCAGCTTAGGGGAGGAAGACTGAAGAATGAGCCCCTGACTTTCTGAAACCCAGGCTTTTATTAGCAAGAACCAGACCACACCCAAAGGTGGAGAAGGAATACCAAGTAGGGAGGGACCCAGCAATTCAATCATCACATCACACCCTAGGGTGGAAAATGAATACTGAGTAGTGTAGGACCCAATAATCCAACACTGACAAATAGTGAATGAGTGCTTCTTTTTCACTACATCCCAGTCAGCACTGGTTATTTTCTAGGTATCTTTCTCATTGGTGTGAGATGATACCTTATTATTATTATCTTGATTTGCATGTTTCTGATAAGTGGCAGCGAATACTTTTATCATAGGTCTGCTGGATTTGTTATATTCTTGTAGCCACTGAAATCTTTGATTCCCTTCTAGTTCTCACCTGTTGTTTTAAGTTGCATTCCCAGTAGTTTTCTGGTCTACAATCTACATCTACTATGGACACTATGCCATAACGATAAATTTCAAGAATCTAAGGCTATTAGTGCATTAAATTATGTACAATCATCACATGGCCATACCCTACCTTTCCTTTATAACATTTTACTGGTGCTCCTAGCTAATAAAATATAAGAAAAAGATGAAATATACAATTTGGAAAGTTTTACTTCACATAAAATGCAAAACAATAAGAAAATACAGTATAAAAATCTATACAACCATGTACCATTCTTTAATTCCATGAGGCAGCTTCTGAATCATGGGTCAGTGTCACCCAAAAACCCAGATGTGTCATCTTCATGGTGCCAATGCCCTTTTGATCTCCAAGGGCACCTGTCCTAATCTTCAATGCAGTTTTTGAGCTTGCAGAATGGCTAAATCTTCAAAGCAATTTCCATTTCATTTTTCACCTGGTTTCTGCGACATTCCTGAATCTTTCACCTTTAGCTCAGTACCACTTTTCTCCATGCCCTTTGCTCATTTCTCCTTTTCTCTTCTAACTAAAGATATTGAAGTACCCAAGCTCAAATCACCTAACTCTTCTTTTTCTTTCTTCCCTTCCTCCTGTCTCCTGACATTTTACTTAGTATAATACCTCTAGGGCCACTTTCTTTCCGCTGTGGAAAGACTTCACTTTTTGTTATAACTGAATAGTATTGCATTGTGTACATGTGTGTTTATGTGTGTACATACCCTCTTTATAGATCTGCTTTATTTATTTATCAAAGTATATTTAAGCTGTTTCTAAACTTTGGCCATTGAAAAAGATGATTCAATGAGCATAATGGTGTATATATCTCTGTGAACGAATATGTTGTCATATTTCCTAAATACCTCAGAAGTAAACTTGCTGGATCACATGGTAGGTCTAATATTATTTTTAGGGCTGTTTTTTTTTTACAATGGCTATGCTAGTTCAATTTCCCACCCAGTGTAGATGAGCAATCCTAGTCTGTTATTATCATTTTACTTCTTGTCTTTGCCAACACTGTTGATTCTTGCCTTTTGATAGTAGTCACTTGCACCTATACAAGGTGATATCTGTTGCTATACACACCGAGATCACATCCTGCTTTACTATTACAAAGACTCTGCTCTAGCTTCCTCTTCCCCTCTCACACCCCCTTTAAGATTTAAAGACTCATGAAGCTTGATTAGCATGAGATAGGTTTAACTGTATCTGTCCCTCCTCCCCAGCAAATTGAGCCTTGTCAATCAAGATTGCATTGGAAGGTTGACTTGGGACATACTCTAGGCTCATGAGGTTGACCTTTATGCCTGACCTTTCATGCTTTCATGCCTTTTCCTTCTCCCATATGACTTTCTTGGTTTATTAATTCTTGCCCGTGACCCTGGATTAAGGCAAGTAGAGCCTGTACAATACCTTAATGTGGTTTTAATATGCATTTCTAAATAAGTGATGATGAGCATCTTTTCATGTGTCATTAGCCATCTGTTTATCTTCTTTGAGGAAGTTCTTCTCTTATTCTCTGCCTATTTTTTAAAATTATTTTGTGATTGCTTATTTTTGAGTCTTTCTTTATATTTTGAATGTTAACTCCTTTGTAAAAGTCTCCTGGCTATCGATAAGATGCCTTTTTTATATTGATATTTCTTATTTTGTGCAGACACATTTTTATGATGAAGTCCCAAATTACAATTGCAATTTTAAAACATTTTGTTGTTATTGTATTGCATACCTGGTGGCATCCAGGGGCCACATAGAACTGAGGAATCCAACACAGGGTCTCACACACATGCAAGACAGAAGACACAGAGTTTTAGCCCCCAGTTCATTTTTGCTTTCTTTTTACCTTGTGTTGAAAATGAGTACACAAAGACATTGAAAAGGCCAATATGATTTATGTGAAATCACTTGGCATGCATTCAGCCAAGAGTCATTCTTCCATTTATTTTTTAATTATGGGTGATTTATTTCACTTGTCTGGAATTTCTAGCCCTCTTTTTGTTCACTGCCATCATGGTTTTATTGAAACCTAATTTATTTAGCATATTTTTCCATTTCCCTTTCCCAAAATAGCACATCATTCTCCTCCAACTGATGTTATTTCTCTTAATAAACTCATGAAGATTCTGGATTATATACTTGAATTTAGGTGAGATTCAGAAGGACATCTGGGGTTGTGGAAATCAGCAGCTGGATGTGCTTGACTCTAAATAAGGTAAGGGAGGGTTAGTGAGACCCTAGACACTAGACTGAGTTTGATGAAAGCCATTGTCACTCTGGTGCTGTAACAGGTGCTGAGTCAGTTCTATGAGTATTCTCACTGTGGTCCTTATCTTGCCTGAACCTTCATCTCTCAGGAATTGAATTAGCATTTTCGTAAGACTATTCTGATACAGAAAACTCCACAGCATATTATTTAAAAAAAATCCACCATAAAATACTTGTGCAATAGGTTTCCTCTAACTTTATTTTCTAGATAAAGAAATTTTTGTATCTAACGAGAATAATTCTTTTCTAAAAAAGATTTTCCCACTATTTAGAATAGTTTGCAGACATAATAGAGGTCGACAAATTATTTGGTTCTTTGCCTAAACAGAATTATCCTTCTGAGTATGGGTAAAAGGAGAGTTGCATATTTTTGTATAGAATTTAATGTTTTAACCATCTAAATATATTTTATTATTATCATTTTAATAAAAATAAATGTTTTTACTATAAAATTAGGCTTAAAATAATTAAATCACCATGTCATTTAGCCAGGGAGAGAAATTCTTAGATAAAACTAAAATAGCTTGGGAAAAGAATGAGGAGATGGTATATGTTATGCTGTTATATGCTATAGGAAAGGAAAGATGAGAAACAATAGCTTTTTTCCACAAAAGATTGTTCAGATTCAGAGCAGGATAACTCAGGGGACATTTCTGGTAAGAATGTTTGTTTTGTGTGTGTGTGTGTGTGTGTGTGTGTGTGTGTGTGTGTGTGTGTGTGTGATGTGTGCCAATCTGTGTGACATGAGATAGTACCTAATTGTTGTTTTGATTTGCATCTCCTTAATGATCAGTGATGTGGAACATAATTTCATGTGCCTTTTGGCTATCTGTATTTCTTCTTTGAGAAAGTGTCTGCTCATTTCTTCTCCCCATTTCCTGTGTCTGTAGTTCACTTCTAATTTCAATGCATTGTGATCTGAAAAGATAGTTTGTACAATTTCTAGCCTCTTGATTTTCTTTGTTTGTTTTTGTTTTTGGGCCACACCTGGCAATGCTCAGAAATTGCTCCTTGCTTGAGGGGATCATATGGGACACTGGTAATTTAATCGAGGCCCGTCCTGAATCAGCTGCATGCAAGGCAAACGCCCTACTGCTGCACTACCGCTCTGGCCCCTATCCTCTTGATTTTATGGAGGTATGTTTTTTGGTCTAGCATATGGTCTATCCTGGAGAATGTCCCATGTGCATTCGAGAAGAATGTGTATCCAGGAGCCGGAGAGATAGCATGGAGGTAGGGCATTTGCCTTTCATGAAGAAGGATGATGGTTAGAATCCCAGCATCTCATATAGTCCCCCAAGCCTGCCAGGAGCGATTTCTGAGAGTAGAGCCAGGAGTAACCCCTGAGCGCTGCTGGGTGTAACCCCCAAAACAATACAAAAAATAGAAAGTATATCTAGTTTTCTGGGGGTGGAGAGCCCTATGTATATATCTACTAGGCCACTTTCTTTCATTTCTCCTTTTAGAGCTAGTATATTCTTTTTAGAGTTCAGCAAGGTTGACATATCAATGGTGGCAGGACAGTATTGAGGTCTCCAACTATTATTGTGTTTCTATTTATGCCTTTTTTCAGGCTTGTCAACAATTGTATGGTGGGGAGGAGGGAGATTTGTGACATTGGTGATGGGAATGTTGCACTGGTGAAGGGGGGTGCTCTTTACATAACTGAAACCCAACTACAATCATGTTTCTAATCAAGGTGTTTAAATAAAGATATTAATTTAAAAATATATTTTGCTGGTCCCTCATTGGGTGTGTATATGTTTAGGAGTGTGATTTCTTCCTGTTGTACATATCCCTTGACTATTATAAAATGTTCATCTTTGTCTCTTATAACTTTTCTATGTCTAAAGTTTGTGTCATCTGATATTAATATGGCCACTCCAACCTTTTTTCTTTCTTTTCTTTCTTTCTTTCTTTCTTTCTTTCTTTCTTTCTTTCTTTCTTTCTTTCTTTCTTTCTTTCTTTCT